>CANYCX010938309.1:0-12229 GCA_948193385.1 Breynia disticha f. nivosa | reverse complement strand
CCCGATTTGTTTACATGATTGTGCAGATCGTAGGTAGTTGCTGCCACTGGATTTCAGCGTTGATCAGAGCCTTCCGAGTTTACGTCAGAGGTCGAGCTCCAGTTGTCATTTTTGTATTTTGGATTTGTACATATTGTACATTTTTATATATACACGCAAGTTTTTAGTTTGAATATTTTCAAACTATTTTGCTTCCGCTACTGCTTTGTTTTACGAATGAAAACAGGATTGGGCCGAGTTTTATGAAATAGCGTGTATATATCTTTTAAATTCTCTCTCTCATCTGATTTTAGATTTGATTTTTATATCATTTCTGTTATATATATTATTTATCAGGAAAACAGGTATTTAAAAATGAGTTCCACAGAGCATCTCTGGCCTCCATAGGTTATAACTGTATGAATTAATTTCCTATTTTGGAGAATCACTTGGACTTGGAGATTAGGATCTGACCATAGTAACCATATGCCACCCAAGAAACCACCTCTTCTCTGACATTATGATCGAAGCCTAGTTTCTAGATAATAACATTTGCATTTGGTCAACTAACCTAAGTCTCAATTATCACTAATATAATAGGCTTATATACTTTAAGTAAGTCTTTAAAATTATTATAAATTTGTCGCTACAGAAAGCTCTATAATTCTAAACCAAAAATATTATTAATATTTAAAAGCAAAGAGAGATAGTAGCAAAACTTAGCTTTTAGGTGCGGGCACACCAGTATTAATTGCCTCTGCTGTTTTTATGTTGATTTTTTATTGTTCATTGCTTGTGATTGCACGTTTTACTGCTAGGGAAGGATAAGGATTAGTATAATCATAGCCCCTTGTGTCAGTGGCTATGAATCATATCTGATCACTCGAACCTTCTGTAGTTGGTGGAGTTATTGGTTGATTATTAGTGGTTATGTTGGGATTTGTTGGCTACTGTAGTTTGGGTGTTGTACTAATCAAAGGCCTTTGATTGGAATGCTCTGACTCCTTTACAGTGTGTTTGGATGGGGTGTACATAAGAGTAAGTAATGGAAGTGTAAGTAATGGTAATGACCGGAAAGGAATGGAAAGGAAAGGAAATTGTTTACCCTTGTTTGAGAGATAAAAAAATAGAAGTGTAAGTAATGGAACGTAAAATTATTATATCAACGTTAAAATACTAAAATATCCTTATAGTAAAATATAATAAAATTCTAAAAATATTTTATTAGGGTTATAGGTGGAGAATCTCCTTTTAAAAAAACTTTACCCTCCTTACACTCCAATTTGGAGTGTAACAAAAATTTGATTTTGAAGGGGAATGAAGGTTAATACTTACCCTTCATTCCCTTTACGTACACCTCTAACAATTGCTCCCAAACAGGGGTACGAAATTACCTTTCCCTTCCTTTCTCCTCCTTCCCCTTCCTTACCCTTCATCCAAACACACTGTTATAGTAGTCATTCTAGGCATGGTCTTTGTTGTCCAAGGTACACTAGGTGGATTTAATGGGTTAGCTAAAGCTTGACCTTTGTGGGCTCTCCCTGCATTACCTTAGGCAACTAAGTGGATCCTACCTCTTGGCTCCATGTCCTTCTTATAAGGTTCATTTGGATGGTAATTATCACGCCCAAAATGCAAAGTTCATTTTTTATTAAACTATAAAATTCTACCAACCATTTTTTCTTTAAAATAATTCAATAACAAGGAAGAGAAAACAAGAAATAAATATATGAAACCTTGTTAACCTCTTGGTTAACTTGATCATGCGTTGAATGGAATTTGAGAGAATGAGGTCCATGATGATTTACAGTGGGGTGAAGGAAATGTTATGGAGACAAAGAGCCAGCCAAGAAAATTGACGATTGGAACCATCTTAAAGAAAGAAGGATCCATGAGAATAAGCTTCTCCAGCAAGGATGCCACATCATTTTGCAAGGACTTAGGCACGAACGATTATCAAAGTGGGAAAAGTGGGATTTTAAAGATGTGCTCAACCGCCCATATCCTGGGCATTTTTTGTGAACATGGGTTTGAACAGGAAGTCAAGATCATGGGTAACCATCCGAGTGCATGAACAACTACCTCTAAGACCTATAAATAGAAGAAGAACTGCCCACACCACACACACTACATTTACTTATCACTTTCTTTTAGATTTCTCCTTAATGTAGTTTTTAGCATAGCCCTAGTCCAGTAAAGTTTCACTCACTAAAAGTGCCAAAGGGAATCTTAAGAACTCAAGAATGTCTTCTGAGGCGTCTTCTATAAGTGAATTGTAGTCTTAGATTCAACTTTAATGCAATTTCATTTCTACCCATTTACTTTCTCTACAATTTTATGTTTTGGTTATTGCTTTCTACACTAGGAGTAGGCTAACCTAAACTTTACATTTCTTATCATTTTCTGCACTTTACTTTTGTTATCGCTTTACACACAATAGGAGTAACATTAACTTAACTTAACTTAGGCCTATTTTTATACCTAAAAGTCCTGAAGAGATTTCAAGAAGACAAACCAACCACCACCTTTTCATCTCGCAGTCACATATACACACTCTCCTTTGTGAATCACCCTCGACAAAATTGGCCCCAACAAATTTGGCGACCACAGTGGGAGCATATTTGTAATTCATATGGAAATGGCCAAGCAAATCACTCACAGTAACACTCTGGCTGGCCGAAAGAATCCAATAGATTCTAGTGAGCCCAGAAACTTTGATAAGGGAAGTTATTCTCTCGAGAAGTTGAAGTCTAAATCTTCATCCACGTCAAGCATTCCTGGAACCAACTTTCAAGAATACTATGAAGCAAAGATGGCAGAAATAGAGTGTAACACAAAACTCAGGAAAGAACTGTTGAAACACCAATTAGATGAGATTCAATCTTAGATAACTGTCTCTTGGTCACATTCTGAGGATTTCTCTAAACAATGGAGGGATTCCTTGGAGGGCAAATTGCAGGAGTAGAAAGAGGAAATTTTTGAGTCGTTCCAAAAAATAGAACATAACATAAGTCTATACACAAAAGACTTGATTCGCAAAATGAACAATATTCAATCTGAAAAAAATTTGAATATTAATAACTCTACACATAGTGTGTTAGATGAAATGTGCAAAGAGATTTGCACGTTTCAAACCAAAGAAATGGGGATACGATCATTACTGACCTAAATCATCTAGTACACGAATCCCAAGGGCCTTTGTCTAAGGAAATTTCCAAATTATTGGAGTTACTGCTCGATCACAGGGTAGAGAAAGGGAAATTCATAAGCGAGGAAGTCTCACATTCTGTCCCCAGAGTGGCGATCTTGCTAGCTTTGCCCTATAGGCACCAAAGTGCTGTAAGATATACTATCATGTATAATAATGGGTTGTTTGAACCTGAAACTTCCAGTAGAGCAAACCCACTTGGGTTAGGTCCACCTTTAGACTATCTTTTGGGTGCAACCCATACAAACCCTACCAATCTTGGTATTCTAATTAGTGCAAATCCTCAAGGATATTCACCCCTACCTGTGTCAAACCAGTTAACTGAGTAGGTTCCAAATCCTATGTTTCAAGGACCTACAACTGCTACACAGGTCCCTGTAACAGGGATTCACAACCCAGTTCCCCTAACTTATCCTCCTGTGAACCAAATAAGCACGCCTTATACAGCCCCATTCTTTAGGGTCAGCGCAAACATTCTAGGTTTTAGTGTTAATCCACTGAGTGTAACGAACCAGAATGGTAATCTCTCTGGAAGGAACCAAAATGCCCCTAGAGTCACTCAGGAATAATTGGCCAAGATGATTGAACGAATGTATGGTCCTCAGTTACATTACATTAATCGTCCAGTTTATAAGAAACCATATCCTGACTATATTGATAGGGATTATCCTTTCCTGAAGATGTATAAGGTGCCAGAATTCAGCAATCGAGCATGTCGCTCAATCCACACTTTCCAGAGCAGAGAACTCTCAATGGATGATTTTTTTAAGCTCAAGTTGTTCCTGAGTTCATTGACGGGGATAGATTTCAATTGGTACATAGACCTTCAATTGAACTCTGTGTTTTCCTGGTAGGATATGCAGCATGAGGGGATCTTAGCATGTTTGTGGCAGATCTCACAAGATTGAGACAAAAATTGGTGAGTCTGCTGAAGAGTTCTTGTAACGCTTCAGGCAAGCAAGGTCAAATGCCAAGTCAACTTTTAAAAAAGCGAATCGTAAGGATGAATTGGATTTCAAACTTCGAAAAAAGCATGAGGGTCTTAAATTTTAGGATATCTATGAACTCACTAAGCATGCCTCACGCTTTGAGAATATTCTCAAGGAAGAGAATGTTCCCAAGGTGATGCCTATGGTAAACTATTCCTAAGAAATTCATCATATAGTAGATACTGCGCGTGATGACATGGAAGTTGATGTCACAGAATTTGTTAAAGGTAAGTCATTTGTGTGCGAACCCCTGGTTAAGAAAAATACACAAGCCTCAAAGAGAATTAAGTCTAATGAAAAGCAAAAGTATTCGTTTGACTTGGACAAGGCCGATGCACTATTTGATTGGTTATTGACCAATGAAAGGATAATGCTAAAGGGCAAACATAAATTACCTTCCTTAGATGAATTGAAGGGAAAGAAATTCTGCAAATGGCACGCATCCTATACTCATTCAACTAATAATTGTGTAGTATTTTGCAATAAAATTCAAGATTTAGTTGAGTCAAAGCAAATCACTTTTTTGAGTCAAAGGAAACTATGGAAGTGGATGAAAATCCATTCCCTAACCCTGAATGTATGTTAATAAAGAATTTTTCTATTTTACAGCCAGCATACTCTGTCTACGGTGAGGACAGGATCACGAATGAGGTGTTTGTTTCAAGTAGTTCACTAAGGACATCTCTCATAAGTGCAGATAGCACCTGACTGATCTGCACACCACTGACAACTGTGCTCATTTTAAGGAGTTCCTGCTCAAGTATAGATATTACAACTGGTAAGAACTATCCAATCGGGAGGAGGTCGCTCTTGGGTTGAGCCCATTTGGGGCAGAAGGTTTTGAGGTTAGGTACCCTCGATAGAACCCTTTCATTAAGGGTTTTCTATCTTACCTCCAGTTCAAAAACTACTGCACCTAGGTCATTGAAAAGAGGCGTGTGGAAAGGGAGGAGGAGGCTAACAGGGAAGAGATGTTACTCTTCCAAGAGAATTAGAGGATGCAAACTGCATTCACTCAGGGATGACACTTGAAGATCCAGCCTAAGAAGAAGGAGTGATGCCTGTGATGGACATGCCCACATTGCTCTAGTATAGTGAGAAGGCCTGCTCCTTACAGGAAAGCAGATAGCCCACAAGGCTGAAGGGGCATCACTTTGACTATGGCCCTTTCCAACCCAAGGGAAAATAGGTCATGGTGGTGGACCATGCTTATTCCATGGAGGAAAGGCTGAAATTTGTAAAAGCCAAGCAAGCTGTTGTTGGCGTTTAGAAGACGGCCACTGCCAAAGGAGTTCAGGGTCAACTAAGAAAGTCCTAGAGGAGGAGGGCAAATTAGAAGCAGTGAGGTTTGCCCAACGCCAGGGAAGGGGTGCACCCCGTGGTGCACCACGAGTTAAAGTAGACTTAACTTCAGCTCAAGAAGAGCTCGCGACTAGGGAAGTCACAGGAAACTGGTTAAAGCCAACGAGCCATGCTCACCGATCAAAGATGACAGGAAGAATACTGAAGAGGTTTGTGAAGGTAAAGCGAGGGGGAAGGAAGTGGTTGTTAAAGAGGAGGAAGAGGGGTCTTGCTACAACACCAACTTCTCCATCAATGAGGAGGACTACATCCAGTTAGGGGACTTCCCCTGATGTGGTTTGCACAACCGTCTGACGTGATGGTGTTGACGCTCACTGTTACCTATAATTCAAGGGATGAAAGGCGCAAAGATCGTCCAAATAATATGAAGGATCATACTGCATCTGTTGTAGAGGTAGACACGACAGGTGTCGCGCCCCTTGAGAAGTTGGCGGTGAAAAGGCCCAAGAAGTCTTCACATAAATAGATTAAATTAGAAAGATTGAATTTAAGTGAAATTGGGTTCAAAGCTTTGCATATTAAGGCTGAAATCAACAATGTGTTGATTGGCTGCATACTTATCGATGGAGGAGCTACTGTGAGTCTACTTCCATTTAAAATGGTGAGTATTTTGAACAAAACTGAGTGAGACATAGTTTTGTCTGATTCAAATGTGTTTGGTTTTTGTTGAAGCTTTATGCGAGTCATGGGCATTATCGCATTCCCAATCAAAGTAGGGACTAAGACATCCAATTTAGCTTTTTAATTATTGGATATTTTAAGTACTTCATTTAATGCCTTATTAGGAAGGGATTGGATACACCGCAACAAGTGTGTACTGTAACGCCCCGAAAAATGACTGTTTAATATGGAATAAGGTAGGATTATGTTACGGTAAAGTGTATGAAAGCATACGGGTATGTTCGGAGTGGAAAGAGGTCGGAAATTACTGTGTGTTGCAGTCTGTTGTGGAATAACGTATGTTATTCCATTGAATAACGTACGTTATTCATGTTTACAGCCCAGAAAAGTTGATTTTGTTAACGTACGTTAATTTGGCCAATAAACATACATTATTGGGACTCTAGACATGTCATTAAATGTCTGAAACACACCTTAAACAAGCCATTACTTCCTCCCAACCACCAAAACACTCTCCCAACTTCCTACCTTTCATTTCCTGACCTTCCAAACATTAAACCTACCCAAGAACAACAAATTTCCACCAAATTAACAACACATTCAGCCTCAAATCAAGTCTTCCTCCCTCTAGGTTTTCAAGTGACGGGAATCAAGGTAAGTCCTCAATCTCGAGCTGAAATGTGATTGAAAATAGGTACATTTGGTAGGGTTTTGATCAGTTTTCAATATAGAACATGATTCTATAAGCCTTTAACCCTAAAACATACATTTTGGGGAGATTTAAGAGATTAGGGTTTTAGGAAAGTTTGGGATTTTGGGGAGGTTATAATAAGGTACATTACATGTTAAATAATAAGAAATATTATTAAATGTGTGTAGGTAACGACATTAGGAACCCGACATAGGAATAGGGCGATGGATTGGACCTCGGAGCCCGAGGTAAGTGCTTTCGCCACTTACTTGGATGCGATATGATATGGGCAAGATGGCTTGCTAATGAGATGAGATGTTGCAAATTGATTGTGTGAGAGTTGTTGGCTTGTTTGGAATGTGTTATAATTCCATGAAATGTGTAATGTGATGTGTGAAATGATTGAGATATGAATTGAGGCTTGAATTGCACCATTTATACAAGATGCTCATTTATGACTAGTGTGTGAATGGCTAGAAGCCTTTTTGTAAAATGGATTGCATCGCATTCATTTTGATTCATGTGGCAATGTGTGAGCATCATTGCATGATGGCATTGATATAAGAGGGGTTTGGCCCAAATGTGCATAATGATTGAGTGAAGTCTCTCTTTACAAGAAATAAGGGGTTTGGCCCAAATATGCGAAAGGATGAGTGAAGTCTTTCCTTATACGAAAACAAGGCGTTTGGCCTAATATGCGCTAGGATGAGTGAAGTCTCTCCTTATATGAAAAGCCACGGAGATCGAGTGAAGTCTCTCTCCTGCGAAGTTTGAGGCTCCGGAGCATTTCATTGTGTGGTTGCATTAGCATGTTCATAATTGCATTTATCCATTACTTATTGATGATGTTTTTGCGAGAATCTTGGAATGCTAAGGCATGTATGAGTATATATGTTTGTGGAAATCAAATGATGTGAATTGCAAATATGAAATTGAGTAGCTTAATATGTGGAAAAGAATGATGCGGTATAGGTGAAATGTTGAGCATGTGAAGGAATGGAAATTAATAATGTGTTATGTCTAAGCAATGTGTTATGGAATGATGTTGGTGGATGGTCTGGATGTTCATGATTGTGGTTGATTCTTGATGTAATGTGTTAATTATATGTTTAAATGATTAAGTATGTTGATTTGGATGTATAATGGAATTGTATGAATACCTTGTGGGCTGTTTGGTATGCCTAATGTGAAATGATAAATGTATGTAAGAGAGAAACTTAGGAAATTCAGACATAATGCACCTGAAGCAATTAACGTACGTTATTTGAATAAATAACGTACGTTAATGACACTTAACCCACGTTAATTAACCTCTGGCATACGTTATTCATACTGTAGTTTAGGGAAAGAATAATGTACGTTACCTAGGGGATAAACCTACGTTATTTTGCCCAAAAAACCTAATTTTGACCCGAATAACATCCTAAGGCATATCTAAACTGTCCTAATGATTCTGGAGGTTTCCATAATACATTAAACACATTATAAACTTGTATAAGACATGTTAACATTTTCTTGTGTGTAAGTCTAAGGTAGGCTTAATGAATTGTATGTGGTGGAGGATAGGCTGCGGAGGCCGAAGACTCCCCTACACCCCAGCATAGAAATGACACTGAGGGATAGCTTACTGAGTATTAAAAATACTCACCTGTGTTTTGCTGAATGTGTGCAGATCGACAGTAGACAGTGCTGGGACTTACTTTTGGGCAAAGCTTGCACGTGTGATACCTTGCGGATAGGTCGGCTCCTAGAGATTTTGGAGACTCGTACTTTTGTATTTTGTATATCCATACACATATCAGTATAGGCTTTTAGCACTTACATTCTTTTAAACCAAAAACCATACGCTTCCGCATATATTTGATATTTGATTTTGTATTGGGGTTGGTTTAATGAAATGCATGTGCTACTCTTTGTGTTTCCTATTTATATATATACATTTATCCTCGTGCTTGATGTGAGTCGTGATTTAAAAAGAAAAAAAGTTGGTGCAAAAATTGTATTTATTCAAAACTGAACTTTAGAAAAATGGGGTTCACACTATTTATGTTCTTGTTAGTTTGA
This sequence comes from Breynia disticha f. nivosa, assembly GCA_948193385.1. NCBI lineage: Eukaryota > Viridiplantae > Streptophyta > Magnoliopsida > Malpighiales > Phyllanthaceae > Breynia > Breynia disticha. The sequence goes on along the minus strand of CANYCX010938309.1, from coordinate 3,315 downwards.
AAATGATTTTACTAATGAATATGTTATGTGTTAAAAATGTATTAATATTTTTTTCATCATTCTTATGCTTTAATTTTGATTTGATAAATAAGATTTTATTAATTGCAATAATATATTTGTAAGAGAATTAGGAGATGAATATTTGCATGAATCATTACTCATTTTTTTTACAAATATGAACTTGTGAAAATGTTGATACAAGGAACAGTTTGGAACAACTCATTAATAGATTTAACACATGTTTGACTGAGGGTCAAACATACATATTTGAGAATTTCAAAGTTATAAATAATGAGAAAAAATTACAAGACAGAATTCAATAATTTAAAAATGTATATACACACTGTGCAACGGACGACAAACACTTGGGTTAATTAATTTTAATTAGTTTACTAATCGTGATCGCATAAATAAGAATTATTGACAGCTAAAAATATTTAATCTATTAACAATGTAAATCTATTGTGAATGATTTTTTTATATCTAGATTTTTTTTATATCTAGATATCGATATAAATTTAATAAAACAAAAAAAGACCTTTAAAAATGGTCAATTTTAGTTATTTTAATATTTATTTTAATTATTGAAACGTTTATTTTAAATTATAATATAATATTTTTATTATAATTTTTTATAAATTAAATATTTAGTTGATGTTAAAATCATAAATTAGTTGATTGATTAAATATAAAAAATAGAGCAAGATGAATATATTTAAAATAAAATTTTGTACTTAAAATTACACTTAAAAAGGCGGAAGAAGTATTATGGAAGAGGTTAAGAGTGAGTGGTAATGATAAAAAGAGTTGTCCAATAGGGAACTATTGTTACAAGTAGTAGTAAGAAGAGAGAAGCATCCAATGAAAACGATAACACTGCTACTTAGTCTGTCTATAATTGGGACCCACGCACAGTGCCATCCCCACGTGCACACCTGTCTTCCATGTCGGCTACAGTGCCGTGATTTTTAAAACTCCAGTCTAACCAGCATGCATTAGCTCACGTGTCTCTTCATTTACCCCGGCTTACTCTGTCCTGCACCCTACTCCATACTTGACCCGTCTCTTTCTACTCCTTTTTTATTGTTTTATTCTATAATTTTAAATTATTTTTTACATAAATATTGATTCATTGCTCCAAATTACAGTATTTGTTAGTCTGGCTAAAATACAACTAGGAGTATTACAGCACCATATGTGACGACCCTCATTCATTCCAAACGTACGAACAAGAGTATGTGCAGTCTAGAGACATTTGCAGTTCTTCTAATAAAAATAACTCACATTGGAAAGAGTTTTTTTTTTATTATCTTTAACATGTAATTCAAAATAAGACTCAACAAAAGCAATACCTGCATTTAGGCAATTTGACTCTATAACAATGTTGCTCCTGTGATGCTCCTTGATCCATGTAAGAGCCTCCTGGATTGTTATAACTTCTAGTTGATGATTGTTTATCCTACGTTGTTAATAAGTAAATGTACTTATTGATGCAGTAATTGACTTTAAGAATTTCAATTGTTGATCTCATAGAGACAAATTACTAGCTATTAACCATTACTTATTATCTAGCCTACTAAATATAATGAAATTAATTAAAAAATAAATTATTAATTGAACTAGCTAGAAATAAAAGTTAGGAGATTAAAAACAATTCCTAAAGGCAACACTTAGATCTCAAATCTCCAAAGTTGCTTTGGAATTAAGTTTATTGTTGTTGTTATTACTAGACCATGACGATTCCTAATTATATTAATCCCTCTCGAGGTAATTAATGTCTAATATTAACTAACTTAACTTGAAATTTCTTTCTAAGTTAAACCAATTAATACTATATTAGTGTTATGTGAATTACTTTATTAAGTTTGACCTTAATTCGGAGGATTTATGTCGATCTATTTCTAAATTTGTACGCAACTCCTTTTAATTATGAGTGATTTATCATATATTCGATTAACCCTATACGAATCAATATGTCAATTATAAGCGCGCGTTCAAGCAATCAACAATGGCAAAATAAGTCATAATTAAATCTCAATCAATAAACAACTCAACAATAAAAAAAAAATCCAAAATCTAGTTCAACAAACAATGGTTCATCTTAACCTGAGTGTCTAAAAAGTTTAGTTCATAATTAAAGAAAAAGTAACAGAAAAAAAAAAGAACTAGGTAACCACAGAGAAAACCATGACGATTCTTGTATAGACGACTTGTCTGCTCCTTAATCTTCTCCACTTTTCACCTCTAATCGTGTTCTTTTCTTCTTGACCTTTAGAAAAATTGAGTTTTCTCTCTAAAAATGGTGGAATGATCGTGCAATATGAGATAATGAAGGTGATGAATGTGGTGAATGGTGGTGGCTCGAATGATTAAAAACCCTTATATATTCCTCCTTTTTATGTGTGACCAAACCCAAGAAGTCAAAAAATTGGCCAACTGTAGTCGTTCGTGTAATTTTGTCTGTGTCCGTGTAGTTGTTTAGTGAAACACCCTAAACTAATCAATGTATAACTCATATAATTTAACTTATAATGTGGAAGCTTTAAAAACTTTTTCATGTGATTGCACTTTATTGGAAAACATGTAGAAAACGTATATCATGTAACACCTTCTCATATACACTGTATACCTTATCAGATAACATGTAATCATAATACACACATATCATACAAACATTATGCTATACTAGTATTCTTTTATCTTTTCTGTATTCTGTGCCTGTGTTTGTGTTTTGTATTCTGTATTACTTTATACATATTATCATGTGAATATATGAACTGTGCTTACTGTACTATACTGTGCTAAATATATGAACTGTGCTTACAATACTATACTGTGTATACTGTGCTATCATGTGCTATGCTTCTATCTCCGATACAATACTGTACATCTGTCTCCATTATACATCTGTTTCCAATCATCACCACTGTCTGTGTCAACACCACCAATCATATATCACCACCTCTATCTATGAATCTTGTGTATCATGTGACTATGTACTCATATGACTGTGTACTCATGTGACTGTGGAAATCATATGAATGTGTTCTTTTCATGTGCTGTTATATCAATTGTATTCTTGTATACATATATGTATCCTGTGTATCATGTGATTGTGTAATCATGTGACTATGCTTTCATATGACTGTGAAATCATATGAATGTATTTTCATGTGTTCTTATATCATTTGTATTCTTTTATAAATTCATATGTATTCTATTTATCGTATTTACTGGAATACGATCATATGTTTATGAATTCTGTGAAGTCATCAAGGATCATGAACTTCCTTTGACATATCTGTTATTCTGTAT
>CANYCX010937908.1:0-13013 GCA_948193385.1 Breynia disticha f. nivosa | reverse complement strand
AAGTTGTGAAGTTATGATGATATGAATTGAGTACATTCATATACATATCTCATATGCACGTGTGTGGTAACATCACGAATTGTTACAAAGTGTGTGGTAACATCACGAACTGTTACAATGTGTGTGGTAACATCACGAACTGTTACAATGTGTGTGGTAACATCACGAATTGTTACAATGTGTGTGGTAACATCACGAACTGTTACAATGTGTGTGGTAACATCATGAATTGTTACAATGTTGGGAATTGCCAACTTATGAAAGTGGACTCTCTCACGTGCACGATAAACAGTTTAAGACCCCGGGGCATGCATGTTGTGTAGGTTGCATTAACATACATTGTGTTGCATTCGTATGGAAGTTAAAAATGGAAAATTTCTGGTTAGTATGTTATAATCTCATGTAGTGGAATTTGTGAAAAGATGAATGTGAGTGTGATGTGAAATTTGATTGTTATGTATGTAGTAGTGGGTTGGTGTGTTGTTGTGATGAGCTTGTGTAGAAATGTATGAATGTACAATGTGAATGGTATGTGTGAAGGACATTATGTTTGAATATGGAATCGGTACAGAAGTGTTGCTGTTTGGTGTGCAGGGCATGCCAAACGGTTTAGGAAAAGGTTTGGTAAACCGTTTCCCAAACCGTTCGGCAGTAAGAATGGGTTTCTGAATATCCAAACGGGTTGAGAAACGGTTTGACCCAAACCGTTTCCCAAACCGTTCGGCAGGGATTGGGTTCCAGAACACCCAAACGGGGTGTGGACCGGTTTGGACCAAACTGTTCCATAAATCGTTTCACTTGAGTGCATAAGTCAGAACATCCGAACGGGTTGCAGAACGGGATACTAAACCGTTCGCAATCCCGTTCGGATGCCTTCCAGTCCGGGCAGAAGAAGCAAACGGGTTGGGGAACGTTTTCCTAAACCGTTCCCGAAACCGTTCGCTTCCTCTGAAACTAATATCTTTGCAAATTGATGAACGATATGTTTTGGTATTTATTGTGCATAAATTGTGAAATAATTGACTACTTAGTTACGAGCTACCAAAGGGGAATGGTGAGAGAACGGCGATTTATACTGTCTCCCTTGCCATTACCTTTGCGCTGGCCTAAGAAAGAATAAAAAGGAAATTGTTGGATTGCTGTTATGTTGAGTGAAATAAAGTACCTAAATTATAGTGAAATTAGAGGAGACTTAGGCCGGGCAGGCCGAGGTTTCCCCTGCGCATGCAGCTTAAGAGCCATTTAGGGTCGCTTACTAAGTATTCATAAATACTCACCTTTCTATTTTGATGTTAAATATGTGCAGATTGTTATTAGCGGTGCAAGACTCTTTTGGGCGGGGCACAGACGTGTGATACGGTCGACAGGTTGGCTCCGGCGAATGTTTAGATCAGCATATTTTTGAGATTTTTTATAGCCTCATATACGATAGGCTTTTATGGCATCAGCATTATTTTTAAACCACATACTATTGCTTCCGCATTTCTGTAATCATGTTTTCTCGCTTCCGCATTTCAAATTTAGTTTGATATAAATGGGATGTATTTTCAGTTTTGGTTTTGATCCTACACCTTATGTTTTAAAAGGAAAAAAAAATAGTGCGAAAATCCGGTTTAACGAAAAATCAACTTTACGAAAATGGGTGTCACATTGAGTGAATAACGCCAAAGGGAACTAATGGTGAGGGCATTGAGTGAGTAACGTCTTAAAGTGCTTGCATGCTTCATTAAAAGCTTCTTTATCCAGCTAGATGAAAGTGTAAATTTTTCTCTGAAGGTCAATGGTCTTTTAAGGTGAATAATATTTCGTCACAAATTTGTTGTATACCTCATCCCATGTCCCTAAGAAGCCTTTTGTTAAATTGATTAGCACCGCCTTTGCCCTATCTTTCAAGGTGTAAGGAAAAACCTCATCCTTAACTCATCTTTTATCAACCCATATAGGGGAAATGTTTTGAGCATTGTGTTGAACTACCAAAAAAAGGATAATGCATCCTCTATTTCCAGACAATAGAAAGAAAGGAGCATATTGAAGTGAACTCCCTTAAGCTCATAAAATTATACATAAAGGGGACACCCCAATCACATGTTACTAAATATCTCTCAAAATACCCCTAGGGGATATTCAATCCCTCCTAGAGGCGGCAGAGCTTGTCTCCCATCTGCCCCATTATCAACACCATGTCCATTTCCATTTCCATTGCTCCTTAAAAATATGGGATTCATTTTATTTGGGACTGCCCCCTCCTCCAATGCATGATCCCTTCATTAAAGCCCTATTGTTCCATTCTCCTGTTGATGGATCCCTTCATCAAGTTCTGTTCATGTTTGGCCTTATTTTAAGAGTCATATTTTCCATTCATCTCATTCAAATCATAACTTCAGTGTTGTCACATTTGAGGTGCACATTTAGAAAACAATTCATGGCTTTTATAATAAGGTCATAGCATAATTTTAGGCCAACAATTCATCTCCCGAATCACGCTAGTGCCTCACTCATTTGTGCGTCTAATTTCCCCTATTCGATGTGCCTTCTTTTTCATCCGAACCATAGTGAAATTTCTACATTCTTGAATACACCTAGATAAAATCATAATTTTATAAAATGTCCTATATTGAAAGTTTTATCTATCAAAATATAATGAAAATATGTTATAACATGAATGTTATAAATGTTTATAAATGGTTCTATCAAATATTATGTACTAGGCTAGATGTTGCTCATGAACTAAGCATGACCAGTAGGTTTTTAATAGACCCAGGTGAGCCTCACTACACGACTGTTAAAATAATCCCTAAGTGTTTGAGAAGGACTAAAGGATTTTTCTTAGTTTATAGAGGTCATGAAGAGATTAGTGTTACTAGTTATACTAATGCTACTCATTCAACAAATAAGGATGATTCTATAGCACAATCGGGATATGCAATCCCATTGAATGGAGGTGTTGTCTACAAGAGAAGCTCTAAGCAAAGCATAGTGGTAGATTCTACTATAGAGGCTACTCATATAGCAATATCTGAGGCCAATAATAAAGCTGCTTAGATTAAAAAGTTCATTACAAGATTACGAGTTTTCCAACCAATCTTAGATCCTCTAAAACTTTAATATGACAATAATGGGGCCTTCACAAAAACCAAGAAGCCTCAGTCACACAGAAATCCAAACATATACTCAAGAAATTCCATCTCATTCGAGACATCATTTCAGACTGTCTAACCAAGTAGCTGGAAAGTCCTAAACATGAGTGTCATGTAAGGTCTTTTGGCTTAGGATTATTCCTAATTGGGAATAGTGCTTGTGGGAGGTTTTAGTGTAATCCCTTGTCCAGTACATTGAATTAGGAATGACAATGGGGCAGGTCGGGGCGGGTTATAGTGTCCCCGTCCCCGCCCAAAAATTAAATGTTTGCTCTGTACCCGCCCCGTTACCCATCGGGGTACAAAAATTAAGACCCATCCCCGCCCCGCTAAAAACCACTAATGCTCGTCCCCGCCCTGCTCCGCCCCATTAAAAAATAAATAATTACTTATTTAATTATTTTGATATTTTATTAAAAGTTAAAATAAGAATTATATTTTAAAGAGTAAAATAAATGATTCTTTTTTTCCACTACTATTAAACACTACATAATATTTGTCAAGTGTAAACATAATTATATTATTATGTGTATAAATAAATATCAGGGCGGGTTCGGGGTGGGGCATGGGACAAGTTCACTAAATACCGACCCCGCCCCATCACCGATAATATTTATATCGGGGCGACCCAAAACTAGACCAGAACACCAACTAAACATGAAATACCCGCCCCATTCGTATCGGATCGGGTCGGTACCCCACGGGTTCGGGGCATTTTGCCATTCCTACATTCTATATGTACTTCCTATGATGATTAATAAAATTATGAGTCAGTTTTTATCATTTGATGTATTATCTGTTGTAAATCAGAGATGCTTGTAATGTGTTATTTTTCGAACAAATCAACACTGTGAAACTTAAAACCATGCCAAAAAAAATTTCACCCAAGAACGCTCATACAAGAATTAAGACCTAAATAATTCTAAGGTTTTTTTATCAATACCTTTTCTGAGCTTTTACCAAAAATCATAGAAAAGCCAATCAAAGAAGCAATACACGAATCATTCCTTTATATTCTAACATATGCTTCAACAAAATCCAATCCAGACAAACTGATAGCTCCTTTTTTACTTTCCTAAACGACTGATAAACACGGTAAAAGAGAGAAAGTCAATTTCTTCCACTTTTTTTATTTTGACTCAAAAAAGAGAACTTTCTTTGTTCTTTTCTAAACAGAATGGACGAATAAGGAGACAACAAGAGAGAGAAGCATATAGAGAGAGGGAGAGGGGTGGCGTGTATCTCTCTTATGGTTAGGCATTTTGACTCCCCTTGCCTTTAAATAGCCCAGTTGCTCATAATTTCTCTCTAACCCAATGTGTTTAATTTAATCAACTCTAATGAAAAATCAATCACCCTTCAATTCTTATTGTTTGGATGTGTACCTCACCTAATAGGCTTTACTGTGTCCATCAATCATTTATTTAGGCTCACGCTATATGTCTAATTAATTTAGCCCAAATACATATTCCTTAGGAAATTTCAAAAGTTTCCTTTTTGATAATTTATTGACATTCGATCCCATATGTCCATCCGAAGTTGAAATTAGGAAATAAAACATCCTAAAGGTCATATATGCACTCTAGCAGTTCATACTGATATTAAAAATCGAATGAAAATGTGATTGGAATTTACTCGACCATTATGCAATCTTACATTATCCTTTATCCTCGAATATCAGAATTAAAACAAAGCATGGGCTATGTCATCATCATTGACTAATTCTTTCCCTGCTATCCTAGTGACACTGAATGTTCTGATTAATAATGAACCATATTATTTCATCTGAGAGTGGCCACAGTTTCTCAGTCCACTAATCAAAAGGCTTGATGTTATTCTCTCTCATCCTTAGATGGATAATCCCTTCACTTCTCTCATGCTCTCTAACATGAACTAGTGAATACCTGGCATATCCATACTTATCACCCTTGTTACAAGAACATCTAGAGTTTCGCATATATTTTTGGTTTAAAGAACTCAGATGTAAGATTTACACAATGAGAACCACTTATGACTTAGAACCATATAAGAGTTATCATTTACAAATCCAATCAAAATACCATGTCCTAGACATGTACCCATAACTTTTGACTGGTACATTATTCCCTTGTGTTCTGTAGGGTTGAACCCACTAAGTCAAAAGAGCATATTAGTCTTAATTCATATAATATTCCCATTCTAATGATCAAGTAGGGATATTTAGAATGTAATCTCTTTCTTTAAGGTCATAAAGACATATGTTGTACATAATTCAGGTTAAGTATTAAAAATACATTCAAGGAATTTTTATAATAATATGCATAGGAATAAATATTATAAAACTAAAATGCCTCATTGCATTAATTATAAGTAAAGAATACAGTGTATTGGGCTAGTTCTACACTAACAATCTCCTGCTTAGCATTAATTATAGGAACTAACATGTCCCTCATGTCAATCTATTAACAATTTCTTTATCAATGAATCAACTACATTATCTTCAATTGCCATCTTGCTGATCTTTATATGACCATGTCGCATGATGTCTTTAATCAGGTAGGACTTCTTAAGTACGTGTTTCGATCTAGAGTGTTTTTAGGCTCCTTTTCATGTGCAATGGCCCCATTATTGTCATAACAAATATCCAATGGACCTAGGACGTTTGGGACCACTCCTAGTCCTAAAATGAAATTTTTGATCCAAACACCATCTTTTGTAGCCTCACTCGCTGCAATATACTCAGACTCTATAATCAAATTAGCAACAGTCTCTTGCTTGGCACTTTGCCAAATGACAGCACCTTTGTTTCATAGAAACACATACTTAGATTATGATCTATAGTCCATATGATTGGTTTGGAAAGTAACATCAAGATACTCTTATACCACGAGCTCTTCTTGATAATCACACACCAAGATGTAATCTTTAGTCCTTCATAAGTACTTAAGGATTGCTTTAACAACCTTCTAGTGGTTCACATTTGGGTCTTGCTGAAACCTACTAGTGAGGCGTAGTGCTTGTGCAACATCCAGTCTAGTACATAACATTGCTGGGGCATATAGAATGTAACGCCCTAAAAATTGTTAGAATTATGAAATACAAAAAATAGGTGTATAATGGAATTAAATTAGGAGAAAACTTGGTTAAAATGAGAAAAACAGTAGATGAGCACAGGCTGGGCACGGTCATGCCACAACGTCGTGCTCATAACACTACTGGAAATAGTCAGCACGAGTTGAAGCATGAGACATACTAAAATCATGCTAAAAGTGCGGCACACGACCATTAGCATGGGTCATGCCGAGGGGCGTGCCTGTTCAAAAAACAAAATGCAAAGAAATGCGTGAAAAGTTCTTTCTTACGAGAAACCAACTGAGAAAAATACCAAAACAAACTAAGGAACATTTAGGCTATTGAGAAATGATTATTGGCTAGAAGTCGATGGATTCTGGCTGAAAACAATTGTGTGAGAGGTAATCTTTATTCTTTTGTGTGCTTTGAGTTGTTTTTTGAAAATGTGGGTATAAGAGAGTGCAAAATTTGTGAGATTTAGATGGAAATAGATGAAATGAATGTTGAAATAAGAATGATCAGTTGAAATGGGGTTAATGTAAATAATGTGGATGGTTTACAAAAGTAAAATTGGAAATTTGAACGAAAATAAGAGATTTAGGGTTGAGGTTTAAGAGAGAAATTGGGAGGTTTTGTCTAATTAGGGTGTTAAATGATAAAATTGATATGTTGGATGATTGTTTGACATAAATGTATGTGAAAATGTCATAGGAGATAATTTGCAGAACTGGATCGGAAGTGAGCCACGAGCCCGACTTTACAGATTTCAAGGTAAGTGCTGACAACACTTACCATTGTATGTCTTACATATGTATGGTTAAGCATGCTTGATATTTGTTACATCAGTTAAAATGGTAGCAAAACATGGGCCATTAAAGGGCTTGGTTGATTGTGATGTTGTATGATTTATTCGTAATTGTGTGATTGGTGTTTGAGATGTTATGAGGTGATTTGAAAATAAAGCATGCTATATATTGATATATGTTTTCACTTAATGTGTGCCAAGTGGATTGATGATGGGAAATGGAAATGTTCTATAAAAATGTGATATTGCAATTGAGATATGAATGAGGAAAATGTGCTATGAACTTATATGAAATGCTTCAGAGAGATGGCTAGAAAAGTTGAAATTGATGCATAATAATACGATGATACCCTTAATGATGGTTGACCATAATGAGTTGCATGTGAATCATTTGTTGCATAAGCATATTGTGTGAGATATGGCCATAAATATATTGTGCCAGGCCCGAGGGAAATACCGAGCGAGACCTGGATGAGATATAATAAGCAAAGGCTAAATGGTCGTAGGAAATTAAGAAAAATGGGGCGAGAGCTCCTTGGCCGTAATTAATACCGGGCTGGGCCCGAGGGAGAGCTGAATGGTCGTAAAGGAATGGAAGACCTCATAGCATAATTATTTGCAAAATGAATTTGTATTGAATAGTGTACCCATTCTTACTTTTTATGAATCTTGTGTGATGAAATGTTGCCATGGAAATTGTATGGATGTGCTTGTGGGAAAAATGGTTGTTCAAATGTTAATTTGTGGAATGTGTATAGGGTATGCATGATACGGTTATATTTCCAGTAAGGTGTGGGAAATGTTTTTGAGATGTTGTAGGTAAATGATTAATGAAAATTAGTATGTGATGTGCTAGTATGGTTTGGATGATATAGCTTAAAATGTATTGAAAGTTGTGTGTGTTGTTGGTGGATGGTATGCCTTAGTGATGGTGTGAGTTGCACAATCTCTCAGGTCGCTACGGTGGGCATGCCAACAGGCACGACCTCGTTCCAGAACACTAGAACGAAAGGATATGCCCATTAACTCGTGCTGAGAGGCACGTAGATCGTGCTGGAACACTGTCCAAGTTCTAGAGTGGTGGCATGACACTCGTACTGAAGATTTCTTGAGGTTGGTTAGGTCGATGACAGGCTTACTAAAGAAGAATATTCTGTTCATTTAGAATGAACAATCCCACGAGAGTTTTTAGGAGCTGAAGAGGAGATTGGTGAAGGCTCTAGTTCTTATGTTATTTACCGAGCGTGGTGGATTTGTGGTGTTTATAGATGCGTCTAAATAAGGATTAAGTGGAGTTCTTATGCAAAATGAGGGAGTGATTTCCTACACATTATGACAGTTAAGGTCGTATGAGGCTAACTATCCTACTTATGACTTAGAGTTAGCCGCAATTATCCATGCTTTGAAAGTATGGAGTCATATTTGTGCGGTGAGACTTTTCTAATCTTAACTGATCACAAGAGTCTCAAGTACATAACCACTCAACGAGAGTTAAATTTGAGACAGCGGAGGTGGATTGAGCTACTAAAGCACTACGACTTACTATTGAGTACCATTCGGGAAAGGCAAATGTGGTTGTCGACGCTTTGATTAGAAAAGGGAGAGAGGATGAGGATTCTGTGACCTACAAAGTAGAGTCCTTATTCGTATTATAGGAGCTCAAGGTGCGGTTAGATTTTATTGAGGGAGAGATGCTGGCTAACATATGGGTGAGACCCTATATGAGAGAGTTAATTATAAAGAGGCAAAAGGAAGATGAGCACTTAATGAAGATAAAAAAGAAAGTGGAAAGGGAAAAGTGACTATGTCTCATCGATTAGATAATGATGGGTACTATACTACGGGGGATGTTTGTGTCTTCTTGTTATTCCAAACCTTAAGAAGAGTCTTATGGTCGAGGCACATTCCTCACCATATGAGATACATTCTAATAGCACCAAGATGTATCAGGATATGAGAGATATGTATTGGTGGGTAAATATGAAGCAGAAGATTACGGAGTTTGTAGCTTGGTGTTTGCCTTGCCAAAAAATCAAGGTAGAACATCAAGCTCTAACGGGAAAATTGAGACCATCAGAGATTCATTAATGGAAATAGGAGAAGATCACTATTGATTTTACCGTGGGATTACCGAGGACGTTTAGACATTATGATGTTGTGTGGGTAATAGTAGACAGGTTGACAAAATTGGCACACTTCCTATCTATTCGGTAGGATGACACATTAGACAAGTTTGTGAGCTTGTATGTTGCTGAGATAGTGAGCTTACACGGTATCCCTATGTCGATTGTATTGGATCTAGATCCACAGTTTACCTAACGGTTCTAGAGAATTTTGTAGGATGTCATGGGCACTAGGTTGTAGTTTAGTATTGGATTCCATCTGACGGGCAGTTCAAGAGGACTATCTAGACGGTCGAGGACATGATGAGAGTATGTGTGCTAGAGTTCAGGGGTAACTGGGATGATCATTTACCGTTGATAGAGTTTGCCTACAATAACAGTTTTCACTCGAGTATTGGGATAGCACCATATGAGGCCTTGTATGGGAGGCGGTGCTCGAGTCTAACTTATTGGGATGTTGAGGGATTGCGATAGATTGAGGGGCCCAAACTAGTTTAGCAAACCTTCGAGAAAGTAAATGTAGTGAAGAGGTGTATGCAGGTTGCTCAGGATTGGCAGGAAAATGTTTTGATCGGCATCATCGGGAGGTGGCAGGTAGGAGATAGGGTATTATTCATCAGAGTTTTATAGTGAAGAGGCGTGATTAGATTTAGGAAAAAGGGAAGCTAAGTCTGAGATATGTGGGATCGTATGCAATTATAAAGTGTTGAACCACTTGTCTATCGACTATAATTACTAAAGGAGTTGTCCCAACTCCATAACGTATTCCATGTATCCATGTTGATGAGATACCGGTCCAACCCGAGTCATGTGTTTAGGGCACCAGAGTTAGAGATTACAGAGTATCTCACCTACGAGGAGGACCTAGTGGAGATTCTAGACTGACATGTTAGACAATTACATAATCGGGGATTCTAATAGTAAAGGTGAAGTGGAGCTTTCACTCACCTAAAGAGGCTACCTGGGAGGTAGAGAGCGATATGCGGGAGTAGTATCTGCATCTATTCCCAAAAACTTGATGAGATTTGAGGTGATTGAGAAAAATACCAAAACACACTTAAGAAACCTAGAGGCAATTGAGAAACGATTCTTGGCTAGAAGTCGGTGGATTCTTGCTGAAAACAATTGTGTGAGAGGTAATCTTTAACCCTTTATGAGATTTGAGTTGTTTTTAAAAAATGTGTATAAGAGAGTACGAATTTTGAGAGATTGAGATGGAAATAGATGAAATGCATGTTGAAATAAGAATGGTTAGTTGAAATGGGATTAATAGACGATGTGGATGGTTTACGAAAGTAAAATTGGAAATTTGAACGAAAATGAGAGATTTAGGGTTGAGGTTAAAGGGAGAAATTGGGGGTTTTGTCCAATTAGGTTGTTAAACGATAAAATTTATATGTTGGATGATTTTTTTACATAAATGTACGCGAAAATTTTATAGGAGGAAAATTTTGGAACCCAGATCAGAGTTGAGCCACGAGCCCGACTTTGCAGATTTTAAGGTAAGTGCGGACAATACGTACCATTGTATGTCTTGCATCTGTATGGTTAAACATTCTTGCTATTTGTTACATTTTTTAAAATGGTAGCAAAATGTGTGTCGTTAAAGGACTTGATTGATTGTGCTCTTGTATGATTTATTCGAAATTGTGTGATTGGTGTTTGAGATGTTATGAGGTGATTTGAAAATACAAGCGTGCTATATGTTGATATATCCTTTAACATAATGTGTGCCAAGTGGATTGATGATGGGAATGGGAAATGTTCTATGAAAATGTGATATTGTAATTAAGATATGAATGAGGAAAACCTGCTATGAACTTATATCAAATGTTTGATAAAGATGGCCATAAAAGTTGAGATTGATGCATGATAGCATGTTGATACCCTTAATGATGGTTGACCGTAATGAGTTGCATGTGAATCATTTGTTGTATAAGCATATTGTGTGACATATGGCGGTAAAGATACCATGTCGGGCCCGAGGGAAATACCGAGTGAGAGCTCGATGAGATAAAATGAGCAAAGGCTCAATGGTTTTAAGAAATACATGTTTATTCTTCGTTCTTATTTTTCTTGGTTTATTAAACTATCTTTAAAGAAAAAAAAATAGTTCTAAAATTTATATATTTATTTATGAAAAAGGAACTTTAAATTTGGGCATGACATAGAACTCTACTCATAATGTCCCTTTTGCAACGAGTCTAAGAACACTACTCTTTAGTCAACTTAACTCCCAAAATTAAAGGTAAATTATCCTTTTTCAAGTTAGACATTATAAGCTATTACAGTACCTTGTCTATGTACTCACCTTGACTTAGCCCCAAGAGCTTACATGATCTATCTCTATAGATCTGGATACATACTATCATCTCGAATTCACCCAAGTCTTTTATTAAGAAATACTGCCCCAATGATGTTTTAACATTAAGCAATATTGGCATGTCATTCCCAATGAGTAGGATGCTTCCATTTGCTTGAACCCTAAATATAGGACCAGAAACACCACTATGTTTCCATTTACCTTCTTGTACACATAAGGCTCATCTACACTCTTTAAGAAGCCAACACTCTTGACCGCTTTATTGAATCATAGATTCCATGTCTAGGATGTTTGCTTCAATCAATAAATAGACCTCTAAAGTTTAAAAACTCTCTCAGGGGTTTTTGGATCGACAAATCACTTTGGCTGGGTCATGTAGACGTCCTCTGTGACCTCCAAATTTAAATATTATCTGCGTATTACTTCCCTCCTACAGACAATACTTAAACCCGAAAATCAAAGTTGAAATAAAAATAAAATAAAATAGAATTCAATTCAAACCATTTCAAACTCTTTTCACAAACTTTCATACATATATACACAATATCTTCACAAATGTTTTTAGGTTATAAAAGAAACTAGATTCCAGCTGAATCCATTTTCGATCATAACCCTAACAAAATGTATGAAATATGAATACAACATTGTCATGTTCTTAAAAACCCTAATCTAGAATATATACTGCACCTCAGTTCTTCCTTCTCGCAAAAACTCCCAAAATCTGAGTGCTGCACTTAACCGCAAAACCCAAAATTTCTTTCTAAAGACCTGCCGAGCGTTACAGGCAAACAATTGCGTGAGATATACTCAGTAAGCAACATAACCAAATAAGGTCGGTTTCATTCACACTCAAAATAATAATTTGTGTAAACACATAATCCAAATTAATAATGTACCATAATTAAGTGTTACAACCATACAAACAAATCCTCATAATATTCATTCTTTATGATACCTAAGAAGAGCCAATTTCATGCTTCCCAGGTAAAAACGCGGGCTATTTTCATACTACGCGCAGTCGTCCACGAGTACGCGCAGTCGTTCCCACCCAGCGTACTTTGCAAATTCAGAGTACGCGTGGTCAGTTCAGACTACGCGGTCTCGGCGTCCACACCGCGTACTTCCATTAAATTTTTCATCCGGATACCCGTTTAAAACGTGGAGTCAGACTGGAGTACGCGCTGTCGTCTCTATCCCGCGTACTTAAGGGCGACACCGCGTACTGTCCTGACTGTCCGGAATTCTTCATACCAAAACACACTTAACCTAATTTTTCCTTCATATAACAACATCAGTCAACCAAACCAATTCCTATCTTTCCTAATTCATCCAACATGCAAATTAATCATCAATTCCTCATAACATTATTGCTAAAACATTTTAACATAAACTTATACCAAATTCAGGGCATGTATCATTTCAATTAAAACTCTTTCATTCAATCAATCCAATCATATTTTATGAACCATATATGCCAATCACAAGAATTTCCCAAACACTCAAGTTCAAATTCACACATTCATATAATCATTCATCATTTCACTTATTAAAAACATATACACCACATTTTCCAA
>CANYCX010937885.1:0-15429 GCA_948193385.1 Breynia disticha f. nivosa | reverse complement strand
GGATGACTATTTTTTAAATATAATATGCTTAGGTTGCCATTTTTACAATTTACAAATTTAATAGTTATTTCCTCAATATGCAAACCTTAAGTGTAAGGTTTGTTAAATTTTCCCAATATTAAGGTCTATTAGAAGGCAAGTTGCTTCATGTGTGTCACAAAATTTTGATGAGTTCTTGGTGATTCACCAATTTTTGGGACTGCGTAATTTTAATCTAACATTACTATATGTCGAGTGATTAAGTTTGTCATTTATTTGAATATTGAGTGATATGGCTAAAATAAAATTCAGACTATCAATATAGATTATTCAAAGAAGAGACGACAGTTAGAGCTTAAAACCTTGTAATGATCAAGTACTATTGTCCAACTACTACTGCTACTAATTTTTCAACAAACAATTAATTTTTAAATTTGTTTCTCTAATTGTTCTTTTAAGCTCTCAATTAAAGATATACGCTAAAATAATTATAAAAGTTAATTAAAATAATAAATCAAATTCTCAATTATTTTAATTAATTAATTAGTTTTTACAAATTATTGTAATTAATAATTTGAAAGAGTTTTAGTTCTCTTCACGTTCATTATCTATTTAATACATTTTTATAGTTATGAATTTACAAGGGAGCATTTGAATTTAGCCTTCATAGATATCTATTAAGTTTTTCAATTTTGTTAAATTCATGAAAAATAATTTAATTTGATCACAAAACCAAAAATCATAATATCTATAATACTAAAGTTTGAATCATAAAACATATAGATATTCTAATTTCATCATTTTCTTAATTTATTTATTTATTATTTTATAACTAACAGTTTAAAAACTCTTAATAATTTTTGTATTAAGTCTTCAATATCTATTTAGTTTATATTTTTATTTTAACTCTTTAATCTCCTAAACAAAATATCCTTTTAAACTCATGATTAAAATCATGAACTAAAATAATTATAAAAACTAATTAAAATAATTAATTAATTTTTAAATTATCTTAAGTAATTAATTAATTTTTATATTAATTTCTACAATTAATATTTTTAAAAAGTCTTAAAAATTTGTGTGTGTTCTCTTGACTACCCATTTAATATAT
Organism: Breynia disticha f. nivosa; assembly: GCA_948193385.1. NCBI lineage: Eukaryota > Viridiplantae > Streptophyta > Magnoliopsida > Malpighiales > Phyllanthaceae > Breynia > Breynia disticha. The sequence goes on along the minus strand of CANYCX010937885.1, from coordinate 14,339 downwards.
TTATATAGATATAACTGTATAAGATAAAATTTGAATTTTACCTTAATAGATATAGTATTTATTATGCGTTGGGTTTATCAAATTTTCGTCTAATTAAAAAAAAAACACATTTTTTTAATTGTTGTAGTGCAATTTCATTTGGTTTAAAATAAATTCACCAAATATTTTTTAACTTTTCAAATATATTTTGGTACTAAAAAAAATCTGCTCGAGCGTGGTGAATCGACTAGTTAAATATTAACAATCAAACACTAGTCCTCCCAACGTAGCTCACAAATACCACAAAATAATTTTGAGTAACAAGGACTTTAACATACCAAATAAAATTACCGAACCAGTCCCTTGGTATTTTGTACCATTAAACCACCTCCATTCATGCCAAGTTTAAAGCTCACTTACAGCTAGCTAGGATTCATGTGCTATGACGTAATATAAAGTCTTGTTTGTTAAAGAAAGTACTGAAAAAAATGTTTTTGTTGTTAATGAGAATACATTAATAAAAATTAATTGTTATTTTTTAATAAAATTTATAAAAAAAAGAAAAATTTGAGAGTTAAAGAATTGATTTTCAGATACATCTACTGATTTAATCATTAGAGTGTAATCGATGAATTAAACCATCAATTCTTACACTTCTATTTTTTTACAGATTTTATTTTAGTTTAGTTTTGTTATTTCTAATCAACAATAACTTCAAATATTATGACTAAAATCTTGAAATGTTTGATACACAAATTTTGAGTAGACAAGCACACATGAGAAACAAATGAGCTTTTGCATTACAAAATGTTAAATTTATAGTCCATTTGTCCTTATGTACATCAATCAAATTTAATATCGCTGCTCATTAACATCCATTCACATTATTACAGTTTATAGCATTATTGTTTCTCATCATGATGCACCCCTTTTCAATTTTTAAAACTGTTCAACCATAAAATTTCACCAAATTGTACCCCACTAGCCATGTGAATTTAGCCTTTATGTTCGTCACATCTCTCCAAATCAAACCACTACTGTTTCCCTAGATCTCTCTCTCTCCCTCCCCTAAGAAAAAATGGCAAGAAACTTTGTAGTAGCTCTTGCCTTGATCACAGCCCTCTTCCAGGGCTTAGTTTGTGCAGATTGGAACATTCTGCGCCATAAATGGAAGAGCCAACAAAATGGACAGGTGATGTCAAATTCTGGATTGAAGACATACTGCGAGAGTTGGAGGATGAATGTGGAGATTAACAACATTAGAGAGTTTGAAAAAGTGCCACAAGAATGTGTGGATTACATCAAACATTATATGACTTCTTCACAATATGAGGCCGACTCCAAGAGAGCCATTGAAGAGGTGAAGCTTTATCTTAGTAGCTGTTGCAGTTTGAAAGGAGATGGTAAAGATGCTTGGATTTTTGACGTCGATGATACTCTATTGTCTACCATTCCCTACTTCAAGAAACATGGTTTCGGGTACGTCCATTCTTAAAAAAAACTCAGCTCGTCACTAGCAATTACAATATATTTTAGGGCTAATGTGGTATGTGATTAACTTGGAAATGATATCAGAGAGAAGATAAATTCAAGCTCAATGGAGGCATGGATGAAAGAAAGCAAGGCACCAACTCTGGAGAACTCGCTCGATATTTTCCATGTCATAAAAAATAAAGGTGTGAAAATTTTCCTCATCTCTTCCAGAAACGAACCTTTAAGATCTTCCACTGTTGACAACCTTATCAGTGCTGGATATCATGGCTGGTCCTCTCTCATTCTCAGGTATGTTCTTTTTACTCTACTCATTTTCTCATTCCATTCCATGCAATTTTGTTGCATTAATTCCAGGAATGAATGCAGGGGTTTCGAGGATGAATTAAAGAAAGTCCAACAGTACAAATCCGAGGCAAGAAGAAGACTAATGGATGAAGGGTATCGCATTTGGGGAATCATTGGAGATCAGTGGAGCAGTATTGAGGGACTTCCTACTGCTAAAAGAACTTTCAAGTTGCCAAATTCCATATATTACCTTCCCTAAAATCATTACTGAGTTCATTCCAAGAAATTTAGTGCTTTCTGACGACACAATTCCGACGAAATCACCCATCAACGACCTGAATATTTATTTCAACAACGATTGATACCTCTATTGCTTTGTGTTCTCTACTGGCTATGATCATTGATGTTGTCTTGGCTATGTTTCTGCACTAAACTAAAATTTTTTATCGAAGTTTTCTGAACAATGATGTTGCATATTAGTGGTTATATGGATCATTGAATTTTTCTGCAAAAGCTTCAAAAAGAAAGGAAAAGAAAGAGAGAGCATGGCCCTTAGAACCAAAGAGATTCCCTAGAGAAATAATATAATGTAAAAAATATACAACTAGAGTTTTTTGTTTTTGTTTTTGGCCTTTAGGGGAGCGAAAGAACAAAGGGCAAATGAAAGCGCAGGTGCATACCACTTGAAAGTAGAGTCACCAATCACAATCAAAATGACTTCCACCTATACCCACTCGCACCGTTATTAAATGCTCCACTAACGGGGTTTATCACTCACTGTGATACCTTAATACGTGGGTTCCACTTAAAGTTCATCACAAATTAAGAAAGTTAATAAATAGACTATAAATGACTTATTTATCCTTCTAAATAAATTATGTGCTGAAAAAGAGAAAGAAATAAAAAGAATTAATTGGAGTAATTAATAGGCATTTTAGGTAAAATAGTGATAAAAATATTAGATTAACAATCTTTAAGGAACAAATACTTAATTTAGATTAATAAATATTAGGAACAGAGGGAGTATAATTTATTTATTTATATATATTTATGTTTATATGTATATATAGTATAAATAAATTAATAAATACTTTGTTTTTTAATATTTTTTTCTATATTAATTATAATTTTTTTTAAAATAATAAAATCAAATTTTTATGCATGATTTTCTTAAAATTTATAAAATAAAAAATTTGCCATTAATTTAATAAAATATTTTGAATAATATAAATTTTTATATACTATTTTTATGTAGTATAAAATAAAAAATATTTTATTAATATATATATATGTATTATATAAAAAATAAAGTATAGTAATTGTTCGTCCTAATTAATTGTGTATAAGCCCCTAAATGAGGCTTATATCATTAGAAAAATTTTAAGGAGTCCTTAAAAGGTTTACCATTAGAGATGCCCTAATGTCATAAATTTTTTAATGTTCACAATTAATAAAATAAGAGACACTTTAAAAAATGACTTGATTTTGTCACATGTAAAAATGAAGTAGTCATTTGATAAAACTGAAAATTAAGTACTGAAAAATTAAGTGCTAAATGCTTAATCTGTTAACAAAATATGCGTATTAATAACTGAAAATTAAGTGTTGAATTTAATAAATTGTTTGACAAATATAATTGACAAACAACTGAATCAATATTTAAAATTTTTATAAAATCTAAAAATATAAAATAATAAAAAATTTGTGAAAATATTAAATCAAAAAATCATGAATATTAATTTCATAAATGAATAAATTCAAAGAATAAAATAATAAAATATGTATGTGTATTAGATTTTTTTCTTTTGAGATTTGAAAATAATAAAATTATAAATCATTTCTAGGATGATTTTTATTAGTAGTGAAAATGAAAATATTAATTATTATTTTGGAAATATAACTTATAATTATTTACAAATATGTGAAATTTTTAACAAAGTAAATTTATAAAATTTATCTCTTAATATTTGAAAAAAATATGATTATGCTAAATATTTAATTAGTAGCATATAGTTTTAAGTAAAAAAAAGTGGGTGAGTTAGTTATTTACTCTCTCTGTTCTTAAATAAACATTGTTTTATATTCAAAATTTTGTTCTAAAATAAGTGTATCTTCAAAAATTTAGTACATTTTTCCTAAAATATCAATCATTAAATTTTGTTCATATTCTTTCATAAATAAAGAAATCTCGTTTTTCCAAAACTAAAACAAAAAAACTCTTTTATATTAAATATTTTGCAACTCTACAACAACAAATGTTTTGGAACGCTAATTTCAAATATGGAAAAAATAGTCTTTTTTCACTTGTTAAATTCATTTCTTAATTTGTGTGCTCATTACTAAAGCAATACTTATTTATGAACAGAAGGAGTAATGTTTTAAGTTAAAGATTTTAACTTATAAAATTAGTGTTGTTTTGACTAAACTCATTAAATTAAGTAGTTATCTGTTTTGTTATCAAACACACTTAAAGCAATTAAGTGTTTAATATTTTAAATTAAACACTTAATTGGTGTGATCAAACACCCCTAAATGTGACAATGCTTTCATTAAAAAGTATAAGACATTAGAAGATACAAACTAAGTTAACTTAGACTTGTACTCAGGGGCAGACCTAAGAGCGCCGGTGGGGGTCGTGCCCCTACCAGCCCCAGCAGGTTCCTTGCCATAAGAAGTCCTCTGGTGGTGCCCCCACAGTTAGAAAGAGGAGAGGGAAGAGTTGGAGAAGGAGCCGTGAGTGAGTGAAGGGAGGAAAGAAGAGAGTGAGGGGTAAATGTGGGTTGAAAGATGGAAGAAGAGACAGAGGAAGTGAGGTTGAGCTTGAAGTGTGAGGGAAGAAGAGGAAGAGAGGGTGGCTGCTTGTGTGGTGAAAGGAAGAAGGTTGCTAGGGTTTTTATTTTAAAGGGAAAAAGAGAGTGTCGAGGGAGAGGGAAGGACGGAGAGGAGGAAAATGATGAGGTGGGTAGGTATGAGGTGAGAGGTTAGACTTTAGAGTGTAGGGTTAAGATGTATAGATTTTCGGTATGGTTTGTAGTATAGAGTACGGTATATAGAGTAGGTTATGAGGAGAAAAATTAATATGTTAAATTTATTTATTTGAACTCTATATTATACATAAATTTTGCTGCTTTATTTTTATTTTTCGTTTAAAAATACAAGTTCATAAATTGATCGCGTTCATTCATAAATTTCAAAAATTTTGAGAAATCAAAACTAAGCATTTAAAAATTTTAAGATTTACATTAAAGTCACATTTATCTTAAATTTTAAAATTTTAATTATCAAAATATTTATCTTACTATTAATTGGGTCAGATTCAATTTTCTATAAAGCCGAATGATGTCCAATTTAAATTACTTAAGTTTTTACAGGTTTCAAGCAGTTTTATCATAATGTCAATGTCTTAGCAGAAAGTACTCCATTATAAAATGTTCTGGGTCCATCTTTCGTTATACTTCATATGATAAAGAAAATACATTTATCAACAGTTTGAGAACCTCACAAAGCACCTTTCAACTCATATTGTAGCTTACTACTTGAGAAACCAAAACCATAGAGTTGTAAATAGTAATTACTTATAGTAATAGATTAAGAAAATAGAATGAGAGGAGCGACGACATTTGACTTAAAAATTATTTTCTCATTCATATTAAAAATATATGAGTAAAAAGTACAAAGTTTAACATGGTTTGACATTGTAAATAAATTGATATATAATACAACCATACCCCGTGGTAGCACACATGACGTGGCTATTCACTACTTCCACCCGGGATTAGTACACACGCGACAAAATTGGCGCGTCAAAACAATAATTGTTCCTTTTTCTTAGGCACACTGAATCCCAAGGTGGACCAGAGAGGAGAGAGGCTAAGCGCACTCGCCACCGTTCACTTCACTGGCGACGCCGGTAACGGAATTGGACAGGACCCGCCTCTCAATGTCTCAAAACATTCTACTTTAGCCTTTCTGTTCGAGTCTATGAGGTTTTGAAGAGAAATGAATTTGCGCGCTTGGTAAATTTGCTAGCTTTTGCATTTTTTCTATTGAATTTGAGGTCTTTTTATTGCTTTTGAATTACCCATTTAGTGTTTGATTGTGTTTTTAAATCTGGTTAGGTGTGGATAAATGGTTTGGTTTTGTTCTAGTAAGGAAGTTGTTGGTGTGTTGCATAGTGATTGAAAATGTGATGGTGGCATGTGAATTTTCGATGGTTAGCATCATCTGATTTGGGGGATTTTTGTGAGGAGTTTGATGGTGCTTTGCTTAATTTATGTCTTTAGTTGTTTAGTAAGGTAGTGTTGCTTGCTTATGCATATTTAAGAGTTCTGTTGGTTCAGTTTGGGTTTTCGTATAATTATTACACTCTCCATTCCAACATGATGTCGTTTAAAGTTTTATACACAATTAAGAATACATTTAATATGTCTCGACTCAGTGTTCAACATATAATATAAAAAAAACTTTACTAAAACGACATTTATTTTGAGATAGAGGGAGTATTTTCTTTTGTGGTTACCAGAGTGGTTTGGAATATGGGGGAAATGGGGAAAAAAACTGTTCGGACTAGATGCAATTTCCGCATAGTTGAAGGTTATGATACCTTACGAGGCACTGAAACTAAAATTTATACTTGTGACAATTCAAAGAATGAATGATTGAAACAGAGATGGCGTGTCTAAGGTATTCAGTTTGAGGTAGTCGAGGGTGAGGATAAAAAATGCTTGATGTAAAGCTCAATTTGCTAATGTTCAAAAGTAAATTAAAGCTGCTGACATCTTTATTTTGGTCCTGATTAAACTTGGGTTCTAAAGATTTAGAAAAATGAATTTTTCTTTGTTTATTTATTTATTTTTGAACTGGTGAAAATTTGTATTAATCCCTCATTTTATTGTTTATCATTTCAAAGTCCTGGTAATTGAAAATTTCAATAGTTTGAGGCCATCTGTTTATCATTTTGCTGTTTATTTGATCTTGCATTGTTAGAGTGAATAGGACTATTGTTTATCAATCAAATGAACTGACTTGTGGTTCATTTTCCAGAAGTGGTCCTTGTACATTGTTTCAACTTCATAAGCTTTTACAATTAGGGAGTTTCTAACTTTTGAAATATTTGCTTGGCAAGAACCTTATCTGGATATGGGGAAGAAATCTTTAATGGTACTTTTATCAACATACAATCTTTGCATTATTGTAAAAATCGAATTGTCACTGTCACATAAAATATCCTATCAAATATGTTCTTTTTACCTGAGCATATTAACTCTATTTTGTTTGGGAAAATTTGTTCTTGTAAGGTGTAAGTGACTGCAATTCTTCTTTCATGGTAGACTCTTTGCTTCGGAAAAAGCTTTCAAGAAATAAGCTATGCATAAAAAATGTTTAATTTTGCATGATGCTTTTAATTTCATCTTTATCATCTAATGTTAAGACCTTATGCACTAGTTTCCCATAGTTTCTTTGATTTCTCTTATCACAAATCCTAACGGGGAACAAAGCATTGAATGCATGTAAAGTAGACTAATAAAAGTTATTGAAGTCTGGTGTTATCAAAATTACAAATGTGTTCCATTTTAACATCATTCTGAGTAGTTTCTTTTATTGTTCTTGAGAGATGTAGATACAAGTCCTCTCCATTGGCACAACATTCTGAAGTAGAGAAAGTAGGGGGTGCTTTTAGAAGGTATTTGCCCTTTCTAGTGCTTTTGTAATAAGTAGCATCAATGGGGAGATAAAACTCATGTTAGTTTTCTGTTGTTTAGGATTAACAATGGAGATACGTCCAGCTTTATCCATTCAAAGATCAGGTGCAAATCGGCTGACTAAGCTTGGGGTATCTGCTGCATTGTCCTCTTCTTTACCGATTCTTCCGACCACCCTAGAAGAACCATACCCCAAATTGCCAGTCTCTCAGCAGGTGTTTATGGAAAGGGATCTTGCGACAAGGCCTCTTGTCCATACAAGTCATTTGCCTTCAAACAATGAAGTGGTTGGTCACATATTTTCATCATCTGCGGGATTCTCAACAGATCTTCAGTTCTCTTCTGTTTCACCTCCGGAGAAACATTCAAGGAACACTCCTTTCATTTCTCGGCCATCACAAAATGAGACACCATTGTCACAACCTTCTCCTTCGGGGTTCCTTCATTCTGCATCATCAAGTCAATGTAGCAAAGAGAACAGTGCACCATGGTGTCCAGAACCACTACCGGGGTTTCTTGATTTTTCTTCTGAAACTTCTGTCCTGAATAATCAAATAGAAAGTAATAGTTGTAGTGATATCATAGGCCCTGAGGACTTCAGCAAACGAAATGACTGGCCGGACTGGGCAGACCAACTTATAACAGATGATGAGGCTTTAACACCAAATTGGAATGAGATACTAGCTGAAAGCAGTGTTCCAGATGCAGAACCAAAGGTTGAATAATCTGCAGCATAATTGAGAAACCACGATTAAATAGTTTTATGATACTTGATTTCGTCTCTCTTTCTCTCTCTTAAAAAGACTTCCTTTTCTCATCTTTTTTTTTGATTTCAGATGGCATACCAGGTCTCCAAATCATCTAGTACTCCGGCGCAACAGCTTCAAGTTCATCAGCAGCTCACCTCAACTGGGGAGATTCGTGCCATCCTTACCCCTACTTCCGCAGCCTATAATGCTCCAGCTAAGCCACGAATGCGTTGGACTCCGGAACTGCATGAAGCCTTTGTGGAGGCTGTCAACAAGCTTGGGGGCAGTGAAAGTATGCATCCACTGTCTTTACGAATTGTCTGCTTAAAATAATTTAACTTGTGCTTCAATAGAATATATTGGATTTCTTTTTTCTCTCATTTTCTCCGTTTTTCTTTTCTTTAACTACTTAGGGGCTACTCCAAAAGGTGTATTGAAGTTGATGAAAATTGAAGGCTTGACCATCTATCATGTGAAAAGTCACCTGCAGGTATGTAAAATTTGTCTTGATTGTATCCAGATCAACTTAAGGGTGTTCATTTGTGTGAATGATTATTTCATGATACTTAACAAGATCTTACTGGTTTCAGAAATATAGGACATCTAGATACAGACCGGAGTCATCAGAAGGTGTGTAATTAGTATAATTATTGCATCTAAGTTTAAAAACATTTCATGTACCATTTTGTGGCCTTTTTTTTTTTGATTATGATAAATAGTCTTCACACGAGTATGACTATCGGTTTAGTGTACAGCCACCTCCCAAGCATCATGGTGTATCCATTGTCCTACCTATGCCTGTTATGTTTCTGAAAAGACCAAAGACCGGCTTGTTTTTACATCATTTGTTTTCACTCTCCGTTTATTGCCTATTCAATGTCCTCAGCTTCCTGAATTTTTCCCCTTTCATATGTTAACACTAGTCTCGTCATAGATGTCAGATTTTTTTGGATCATTGTTGTTTCTTCTGCATTTTTACTTTAATCTGAGGTTTCTTCTAGATGTTGACTTAATTACTTTTTGTGTAATTAGTTTATTTAATGGGCTTTGTAAATATGCTTGCAGGTACATCAGAGAAAAAATTGACTCCTATTGATGAAATCACATCACTTGACTTGAAAACGTAAGTCGGTCGTTCGACCTTTGCTCACTTTTATTTCAGTGGTACATGGATCCGAGGGAATGAATATTTTATGACATTAAATTGCAAAATTTCAATATATGGTTTTCCTGACAATTGAGCAGTTATCTTTGATTCTGTGTAAGAGTGATGGATAACACTAGATGTGGCTAGTCATTTTATTCGTTTGATTAACACAGTTAAAGTCACATTATGGTGCTTGGTGACCCAGAGTCCAGTCAAAAATATTAAAGGAAAAAACTCTAATATATTGTGCACTTTAAATTTCCTTTAAAGAGGATTTGGCTTTTAGGTTTTTTCACTGTTTCTTTATAAGTTTTTGATGTCGCATGTTAAAATTTTTGTCAACTTCTTGGTTTTTCTTACTGTAGTATACTAAATGCAGGGGCATTGAGATTACTGAAGCACTACGTTTGCAGATGGAAGTTCAGAAAAGGTTGCACGAACAACTTGAGGTATGAATTGTTTTGCTGCTAGTGACTTTCAACACAATGTTTGCTCTGTTTGGTGCTTTTAACTTGTAATTTCTACGAAAATTGAACAATGTGCTTTTCAGCAATGGCTTTGGCGGTAGAATTCCAGTAACCCCTGGTAGGACATGTGATATGGCTACTTATGGTTTTAGAATGAGGTAGAGAGATTGAAGTATTAATTCCGCCAAGTAGAATGAGCTAAAAGCAGTCATCTCTGCCTTCACTTTTGAATTGCAAAACTGGGTAGCTGACTTATTATGCTTGATTGTAGTTGCTGTTCCAACAGAGCAGTGTGAGGGTAGTGATGAAAAATGTAGTTGCAGTGGCACGCTAGTATTAACAGACCGCCGGTGTCTGGTAAAGTTGATTTCCTTTGGTCGCTTGTCAACGAAAAAAAGTCTCTTTATTCGGGGTATTTATTAACCACACAGATCTTAAATGCAAATTTTTGTTTGGTAGACCCTATAGGTTCACTCCATCAATGCATGAATTGATGTCAGGTAGTTTAATTCTATAAAGAAGATACCAACAATGTCGTTTCATTATGAGTCAGTTTTTGTGCATTCCTACTTTTTTGGATTTGAGTCGCTGCCTACTTTTACAAATAATCATTAAATAGATAAATCTGAGGTAGAAAAGTGTTCCATGGACTATTACGTTTCTACGTTCTTCCTTTTGTTATGCAAGGGATATGAGGTGAACTTGGATGCTATATAATGCTCCTGTTGTGTCGATGGGATTTGTTTTAAAGTGTGATGTACAAATTTAAATGTGTTTTACACTTCATGCAATGTAATACAGAGCGTCTTTTTTGAGCAGATCCAACGAAATTTACAGTTGCGAATAGAAGAACAAGGTAGGCACCTTCAAATGATGTTTGAACAACAACGCAAGTCAGGTCTTGACAGGACGAAGGCATCTTCATCTGCTTTGGAGGACCCGTCTGCTGCGTCTTCTGACCTAATTCAAGATTTCCCTGCCAAAAACATGAAAGAATCTCACAAAGTGGAAAGCAGCAAGACTCAAACCAGTACAGTAGCTCCTGACTCCACATTGAAAAAAGATTCTCAGGTTCATAGTGGGAAGCTAAAGACACCAGAAGCTACCGTTACAGAAAAACCCGAGAAAGATGTTGAGTCAGGTTCACCACATGCAAAACGTCCCAAAACAGATGCATAGATCGGAAACTTGAGTAGGCTGAGATAACATATAAGTAGAGCTCCAGCTTTGGCTGTTTTGTTATAGACTGCTTTTGGACCGTATCTTATTATTTAGATAACGAGGTTTAGTGGAATTGTTATGATGATCATATTTATTCAACCTGGTTTGATCACTTCTTTTAGGTGAAATGAGGCTTCCAAATTTCGTCCAATGAGGCAAGGATAATAATAATGTTCATGAGCGAATAATATATGGATTATTCCTCTGGTCTGGAGAACCAATAGTCGATTAATCCTCTTGGAATATAGGTAATGTGTGTGTTTTATGACCTAGAAGTAGATGAGTATTCTTGCAACAGAATGGTGGAAAGTTGGATATTTAACAGAAAAGAATAACACAAAGGCTTCTTTCCAATTAGGAGTTTTGGTTGGAATTTAATTTCCAGCCTATTAATGATTAATATCTGATAATGAGATAAAATAATGCATAAGCCAAAATATTCATACGTGAAAACAATCCAATTTAACTACAAAATGAAATGAGACATGTTTCCAGAAATGGGGTCTGTAACAAACCCTTCTGCTGGAATCAATCATATATATGGGCTAATTGTATATATTCATTCTTTCTAATTTTTATTTACAATTTATACTATTATTTATTAAATTATAAATATACTTCAGTTCTGAATAAATAAAGTTTCTATACAGTTTTTATATATCACACCATCCGCCCATACCAATAAAAACATGATGGTTGCATATAATGTGTAAGGATCAATCATTATTTGTCAAACAGAGTTGACATTTCAACTCTCTACTAAGATCATCTACACCCCTCCTCAAGTTGTACCGGGTAAAAGGTGCAATTTGAAAAGAATGTGATGAAACAATGTACTGGGAAGACAGTAAAGATGTCTGCCACACTTACATGAGAGGGACAATAGGAAGGTTTAATGAAGCCACAAATTGTGTGATGCCAGACGAGATGACAATCTATCTTGATGTGTTTCCTCAGCTCATGGAAAACTGTATTCCCAGCAATATAAATCACAGCCTGAGTATCACACCATAAGGGAACCAGTAAATCAACCTAAATATGCAATTCTCGTAGAAGATAAGACAACCGCAAAGCCTCACACAGAAACAGAATCAACTTCATACTCCTATACTCAGCCTCAGTAGAAGACCGAAAAATTGTAACATGCTTCTTACATTTCTAAGAAATCAAATTAGAGCCAAGAAACGTACAATAATCGGAAACAAATCTCCAAGAATCACGACATTTAGCCCAATCTGCAACACAAACAGTTTGGAATCAGAGACAGCAACACAATATATTTAAAGACCAATTATAAGTTTATGTTATAAAAATAAAGTATAAAAAATTTAAAATCCGAACAATATTTTTACTTTCTTATGTTTTAATTTTTTTTGCATAAAATAATTCCTAAAATATATTATAATTTTAAATGATAAAAATAATTAACATACAATATAGAGCAATTTTTTGTTTAAAATATTTATTTGTTTGTTATAATTTAAATATTTCAATTATTTTTTAAAAATAATTTATTAAAACAGTATGTCATATGTTAAATTAATAAAAATAATTTGATCGTCAGTATATACTGTGCCTTGCAAAAATTGTATTACCAACTAAATTGGAAGCATGTACGACATGAGATTTTATTCATGCAATAATTTTGAATTCACTTAAAATAATTATCTTCTATATAAAAATTTTGAAATTTTAAATTCAGATTGAAGGTTTAATTTCTAAAAAATAGACCAAATTATTGCTAAGGAAAAAGATAGTATATCAATATTTATTTGTCTTAAATTTTTTAACATAAATAATTTATCAAAAAAATATATTATAATTTATATTAATTAAATTAATATAATTACAATATACAATATCCCAACATATCTCGCGGGTTCAAGTGCTAGTTTTACCTAACACCATTGGAGTTGCTCTAAATCCTTGATTGTAAAGAGATCATGCAAATATACAATTTACATTAAGTTAATATTTAACTTAAAACGATAAAAAAAATTCATATATAAGTTAAACTTTAAAAAAATTATAAAAAAAATATTAGAAGTTTATATTAAATTTAAATCTATAAAAATAAATAAAATATATACATAAAAATGTTTAAATCAATATATAAAATTTACATAAAGTTTATATGAAGTTTATATCTACCAAGTCAATTTCATTAAAAGTGAAATTAAAAAAAAATAAAAACTACTATTCTGCAAAAAAATTTAAACAACTATGTTTTTGCAAAAAAAAAGCGTACTATGTAATTAATCCTATAATATATAGATTAACTTGATTTCAACTCTATCACTAAGCTACGAATACAACTGATCAATCTTCACATTAATTATGTGGCATGCCCCTTTTAAATTATACATTTTAAAAAAAAACTTAATTATGGGATCAAATGGCTTTCCGCGATGGACTCACAAATGTTATGATTGAATGTAACGTCCTGGAATTTGTTAGAATAAAAATATACAAGAAATGGACTTAAACGGAGTCAAATCGGATGAAAACTTAAGAAAAATGCACAAAAACAGCAGTGCAACACGACCTCAAGCTTGCAGCAGGACCTTGTGCTTGCCAAAACTTGACCTCGTGCTCATATGTCAAACACAGAAAATTCGGTAATTAAAATAATCCGAAAAATGCGAAAAATCGGTCAACACGACCTGAGGCACGGGCCGTGCCCCAGGCCGTGTCGGTGGGTTCTGTTTAAAGATAGCTACTGTTTCATTTCAGGAAAATTTCCAAAATGAACCAAACTCCCTCAACTTCGACCCAACACCTCAAAATCATCAGAAAGTGTTACTAGGAGGAGGAAAACTACTTAATTCCTTGCAAATTCATCCTTAAGAGCAAAAAGGTAAGTTAATTTGATGGTTTTGGCTAGTTCTCATGAAGTTTTGGTGGAGGATGACTTAGGGTTTTATGTTTAACTTATGTTACAATGAAATTAAGGTTGGAAATTGATAGAATTGAGGTTTGGGAACTTGTTTTAATTTATAGTTCAAGTGTGGAATCTATAAAACATGTTTTCTCTTGAACTTTGCTTGAAGATGACTTGGGGTTTGGGGTTTGATATATGTTATATTGAAATTGGAAGTTAGAAAAGAGTATAATTGGTGGAAATGAACTTGATTTAACTTATGTTTGAAAGTTCGAACATGTAAAACATGTTTTGGATAGTTTTAGTAAGGATTTATTATGTTGGAAGCTACTAAGAAGAGGGAAATTAATGTTTTGAAAGAAAGAATTATGATTTTAAGTAATATTCAGTGTTAGAGAGATTAATTAACGATGT
>CANYCX010937451.1:0-14606 GCA_948193385.1 Breynia disticha f. nivosa | reverse complement strand
GAATAGACTACGAAACAATTGAAATAAGATAAAGAATGTTGTGTGCTAATTATCTTAAAACATAATATGAATAGGCTTTTCTGAGAATAGTACATCTTTGTACTGATCAGCACGTCCTCGTGTTGAATATTAAAGTTGAAAATAAACGAACTTGAAGTTCAATATAGTAATTGACTATTGGGGATGAAGGTATGAACAAGTCCTTGTGTTCATCAGCACGACTGTGCTAACTAGATCCCTGCACTTCATTTAAACTTAAATTGGGTTTACACTTACTGAGTATATCTTTATACTCACCCCTTTTGTTTGTTTTTAATGATTGTGCAGGTATAACATGATTTGTCGCGAGGAGGATTCGAGCACATACTTTGGAAACATGGATAGTTTTGGAAGGAGAGTTTAAAAGAAATGTTTTATCTGTACATTTCATTTATTGTTTTATAACTCTTTTATATATCCATGTTTTTATCGAAAATGTTTGGTTTGGACAAATGGTTCTTTATTTTTTGAGATTTGAAATTGAAATCAGGGTTGGTTTTGAATATTTGAAAAATAATTATTTTAATTTTGAGTCTCACATTTAGTGGTATCAGAGCAGGGATTAGATATCCCTGGGAAAGATACATTGTTTGTCAAATCTTTTTAAGAAAGATTTTTTGGAAAAAAAATGATTTGAAGTTTGAAAACCAAGAATGGTTTAAGAAAATTTTTGTGCTCTGACCTCGTGGAATCATTACATTGATAAGCTATGATTACTTCTTTGTATTATAAAAGTTTTTGTTAAAGATAATTGCAGGCTAAAGACCAAGAATGCAATAGAGAAAGATGTTATGCAAAAGGAATATAAAGATAAGTTAAAAAAAACTTATATAGATATCCTTACATACCTTGATTGGTTAGGTTGAATGCTATGTGTTCTTAACCTATACCACTGTGAGAAAGGCAATAAATATGCTTGTGCATAATAGCTGTGTATGCTGATTTAATAAATATGATGTACTAGAAAAGTGATAAAACTCATTGATATTGCTTAGCAAAAACTCGAGACAAAACTATTAGTTGAATATTTTGATGAGATATTACAGTGAGAAGCTCTAAAAGAAAAGATTCAAAAACTTGTATTAGGTAAATTTGCAATTGCCTTCCATAATACAAGTGGATCAAATTGTTCTTCTGATGTTGGGTAGTAAATGAAATAAGACTGCCGTAAAACAATCAAGTGTGCATAACACACGAATTTGATAAAATGAATGCATTTAAATCATAAGAATGGAATAAAATCATATGAATGTGATATGTTCAGGATTAGAACATATGAATTAGATTACATAAATGATAAGAAATACGTAAATGATTCTATATTGAATCGAGTATTGATATTTAACACGCCCTCGTGTCTGATAAATTGATTGTATGTAAACTTGAATTGGTTATTCAAGTATGTTGACATGTCCTCATGTTAACGAGAAAAGACAGAAAATATTATGAATCATCTTTCCTTATGATGGTATGACATCTATACCAGGAATTGATGGAAAATAGAGAAAAACAGAAATGTAACTTCTTAAATGAAGTGAAAATGATTTCAAATACACGATATTGTGTAAAATGTGAAATGATAAAAGATACGGTAAATGTGTTCCTTAACATAAACCGTGAATTTAGAAATGTCTTTCAAAAGACGTGAATGAAAACGTAAAAGAAAAATAAATTGTCAAAGAAAATTGCAAAACTATTTGAAAGAACGGATCTATAGTAGATCTATATTCGATATTTTCGCAAGATATTAGACGAATCATGATATTGCGCTATGGTCGCAAGAGATTATGATAAACATGGTGTTCAAAGGAGCATAATATGAGAATGAAAAGTATGAGATAAGTGAAATTTGGAGTCAGAGTTGATGCTGACGAGATTATTATCGTATTAAGAGAGAGTATATGATGAAAGGGAAAGTGGAAATGATTGAGTAAGTAAGAATTTTGAGGTGAAATTCTTGAGGTTTACTCTTGTTTGACTCTTTACTTTAGCATAATGCCAAGAGTGTCTCTTGATCATGGAAACGATTGTTGGTTTCCGGTGTCATTTCTCTTGACCAAGGTAAAACAGTTGTCTATTTTCGTAATTTTCTCATGTATATCTAAATTCTTTTCTTGTTATCTACCTTGGATTTGTTATCTACTTTGAGTTGGCATTACGGAGAGAGTACAGAGCATAAACATAGAGATATCTATGAATGATATTGACCAAATATTGAGAGGAATATGATGAGAAAAACATGATTATGGTTATAGATTATAATTTTGAGGATATACAGGATATGAACTTAGTTGTGACGAAAGACTTTGATTTTTGTTGAGTTAGAGTAAAACTCAAATCTGAGAATTGATACCTTGAGTGTGAATACGATAGAAAGCAAAGAAAAGTCAGGTTGACTTAGGAATACCTTGATTTGAAATTTCGGGGACAAAATTTCTTAAGTGGGGGAGAAATGTAATATCCCGGAAAAATTTTATATATTAAAATGAAGTCAAATAAATGAGTAAATATTGGTTTTAATTTTGAGTCTCACACGAACACCGAGCTGTTCGCGAACAGCTCGGCTCATTTACAGCCCTAGTTTGACATTGTACATGAATTTTTCTATAGTAAAAAACTCAACACAGAAAGAAAATCCCCTCAGCTTTCTTATCTATAAAACTAAGTGTTTTTCTCATGCATCATTTAACGAGATGTAGTAAGGCGCAGAAGGGATCACATACATTAAGCTCCTCATCACTGCAATAAATCGACTCATCATATATAAGATTTATCTGCCTTTGGCTATATCTTAGTCAATTTAACTATTAAATTTTATTTAATGGAATAAACAATTATTCATGTAAAAAAAACTTCCTAATATATAACATATTCATGTAAAATATCACGTACTTTAAAGTTAGGCAAATTAGAATATGCATTTTAAAATGCACATCAATTTTGTCGTTTTTAAATTTTTTATTAATATTTTTTTCATTCAACTGCAGAGAGCAATTTTCATTCGTTCTGTCTCAAAATCGTTTGCTCCGTACTTAAATTCTTGTCTCGGAATTTTGGGACAGAACGAGATGGAAATTTTCAACCTATTGGACGACTCTGAATCTTCAAAAATAAAATTTCGAATCATAGGACAAGACTGGAGATTTGTGATCCTCATCTGAGCACCCCTACCAATTATACGAGCCTGTAATCCCATAAGCAGACTATATAGTTTCTTGTTTCAGTATACAGACAAATTACGCGTGTAATTCACTCAATCCGTGTAAACTCTACACGAGCATGTTCTTCATGTGACTTTTTTTTAGCAGAATGTACTTCATGTTACTTGACTATGTAATAAGTTGACATTTGGAATTTCACTCGCTTTCGCTCCATTTTCTTCTATTTTCATTCCAATGCCGCACAAAGTCATTGTTAAACCTATAAAAGATAAATAAATAATTTTTAATAATAAACGTTCGAAATACATACAAATCAATACCAAATAATATGTAAAAATATGAGTAATATAACGCTTATTAAAAAAGTTTGGCAAATATCAAAATCCCATCTTCAACTTCATTTCTCATACTTCTTTCATATTATTATCTTATAATAATTTTCTCACGTTCATTTATTGTGACTATATTAATATTTTTGTATAATATGAGCTGGTGAATTATTACGATTACAATTGTGTTGCTGCCAAAAAGAAGAGACAAATTCCTAATGTCCATAAATGAGTTGAGGTCCATTCTCATCACATTTCATATCTTATTCTCGCCTTAAATATGTGTGTAATTTTTTTAATATGATCTCCCCATATTGGTTGCTTTAGTGTCTTAGATTTATTGTGTTTAAGCTAAGCAATTTATTTTTTAATTAAATAAAGCAAAGAAAAACCAACTTATCCATCCAAACTAACCATTTTTTTAAAGAACTAACCATTTTTAACATGATATTAAATATGAAGAAGTAGATATAATAATTTGGGTTTTTTTTGGGAGTGCAGACGAAAACTGCACCGCATATAATAATTCGGGTTAATATGTTGAATTTGTGTCATGTCATTTTAACCTGTCATAAAAAAGATCAATTTATTTATGACTTAAAATTATTTACACCATATTCAAACTTAATTCATTTAATTTCGTGTCAAGTCGAGTTATCGTGTTAAAATTTTTCAAATCAATTAAAATTTTGAGATTTATGTGGTATTTTTTTTAAGAGTTAAACTTTTATTTAGCTATATTTCAATAAAAAATAATTTTTATTTTTATTTTAATTTATAAAAATAAACACAATTCTTCACATTTTAAATAAATGTAAAATTAACCCAAACTCAATTTTTTACACCCACTCTGTTTTTTAATATTTGTCAATTTAAATTTTTTACATAAATTAAGAAAGCTAATAAATAAGATATAAAATAACTTATTTACACTTTTAAATAAAGTAAATAATGAAAAAATAATAAAAATAGAGAATTAATTAGAATAATTAAAGATACTCTAACCAAAATAATAATAATAATAAGAAAATAATTAAATTAATAAATTTTAAAAAATAAAAATTTAATATTAAATTAATAAATATTATAGGAGGAAGAGTAATATTTTAAAAAAATGACATTGCAAGGTAATCAGTCATTAGTCATTACCCAAACAAACTGGATATCCATCTGTAAAGTCAAATACATAAATACACGACAACAAATGCTTTCATGCTCAATGCCTTAATATTATTTTGTTGTTTGTTGAGTGAAAAGGTCATTGTCTCCACTGCCTGCTTTCTTTATTCATTTCTATCTTAAAGATTTCTTTCATTTTCAAATCATTTTCATTTTTAGCAAATTCAACTCTGCCTCATATCTATTTGTTTTCTCCCACATTTTACTTCCATCATCGCCCCATTTTAGTGCTTGTCCACGTTGTCTTTCTTGCTTTGTTATCTTTTTCAGAAATTTGATCTGGGTTTGATTTTAGTGCAGATTTTGGATTCTGTTGTTTAATTTGAAAGTGGTATGGAGATTTCTGTTCTGTTTTGTATTGTGATATAAAGTTTTGATCTTTTAGAATAATTCGGAGATGTGTACAGGAAAGTTTGATTCTTTGAAGAGAAATAGGAAGTGGGTATTGGGGATTTTTCTTTGAAAGTGAGAATCGTTTTGAAAATTGTGATGTTAAAACCTTTAAGTTTGATGATTTGGGTGGCTTGAAGATGAAATGTCCCCTTTTTTATTTGCATGTAACTTATCAGGAATTCAGGATATACTTTTCTTGAACATTAATTTGGAATTTGTTCTTGTAATCTAATGGTTTGTTGGGCATACCGAAGTTTTCCGTCGATTCTTAACTAAGTCATTGAAGAATCACATCCAGATTGGATTTCTTTTTCCCTCGTCTCTTCAGAGTATCTAGAGAGTAGTTTTTATCTGTGTGTGGTTTTTCCTCATTCAGATGTCAAGAAACACTTTCTTCTTCTATCTCCTAAAAGCCGACAGCATACGAAACATCAAATAAGTCAAGTGAGATTCTCACTGTTGCTATCTTTACTCCTTTCATTTATGCAAGATCAAAGGTCTGAAGATAGAGAGTGAGGAGTTTGTACTTTGCATAAACAATGAAATTTCTGAGTATCATGGGTAATTCTTTTGGTTGTTCTGCTTCCGGAGAGAGATTGGTTTCTGCAGCCAGAGATGGGGATCTTCAGGAAGCTAAGGCCTTGTTGGAGTGTAATCCAAGGCTTGCTAGGTACTCAACATTCGGTGTTAGAAACTCTCCACTTCATTATTCTGCAGCTCAGGGTCACCATGAGGTATTTCTGAGGCTTGAATTAGAAGGGGAATTGTTTTATTGCATTGGTTTACTTTATTTTATGAATTTGAGGTTTCTATATTTGGTTGTAATTATGGTTTTTATAACTTGTTTTTAGATAGTTTCTCTCTTGCTGGAATCTGGAGTTGATATTAATCTGAGAAATTATCGTGGTCAGGTAATGGTATGGTACACGTGAGTCATTGTTTTAGCTGCTTTGTTGTTAAGTCATTTATAGTGATTGTCACCTTAGAAATGCCTAATTCGGTCTGGCTATTCTATTGAGATAAAGATGAATTGAAAACCTTCATTTGGCTAAACAGACTGCTTTGATGCAAGCTTGTCAACATGGTCACTGGGAGGTTGTCTTGACTCTTATGCTTTTCAAGGCCAATGTAAGTAATTGACTTTAAAATTCACTATAATTTCTGAAATTTGAAGAATTCGAGACTTGGAATTTGATAAATATTG
This sequence comes from Breynia disticha f. nivosa, assembly GCA_948193385.1. NCBI lineage: Eukaryota > Viridiplantae > Streptophyta > Magnoliopsida > Malpighiales > Phyllanthaceae > Breynia > Breynia disticha. Next base: position 8,301 of record CANYCX010937451.1, on the reverse strand, counting down.
GCTCCTTGACGTCAGATTCACCGATCGGATTATCTCAACGGCGGAACTGCGCTTCATTTGGCCGCTTTGAATGGTCATACTCGATGCATACGTCTTGTTCTGGCAGATTATATACCTAGCATCCCTGATTGTTGGGATTTATTGACGAAGAGATCAAACAGTGAAGAATCCATCCCAGAGTTTGATGAAGCGTATTTTTTCATATCTTACACCTCTGTCACTTCTATGATCTTTTTCCACTTTGTTGGTTTCTTTATATTCTTTGGTTGGATATTTTGCAGTGCTCTCCATGAGCTCATCAATAGACCGGCAGATGGAGGGATTACTGCTCTGCATATGGCAGCACTCAATGGCCATCTTGAGAGTGTACAGTTGCTTTTAGACTTGGGAGCTTCTGTTTCTGAATATACCATGGAAGATGGAACTACAATTGACTTGATAGGTATCATGTTTATCTCTAAGTTTCACGTGAGGATCTTAATTTATTGCTGTTTTAGTATGCTTTATTTTTGTTGGATGTCGTTGCACTTTAAGGTGTTCATTAGCTGTTTTCCTCTTTAAGATTAAGTGCATATTCTTATCAAGATATAATAATTAACACTACATTACGCGATGTTATTCTCCTGCTTGTCTCAAAATCGTAAAGAAAAAGCTTTTAGTGGCATTTATCGTGATTGCAATTTAGAAAATTTTTTAGTGGTTTTTAGTTTGGAAGTCCTAGATGACAGACAAGATCATGGTTTTGATTGAAGATTAGGTTCTTCGAAGTTGTTTATTATATTCTTTGATCTTTGTATTTGTTTTTCTTGTCCTTACTGGTTCTGGTTTAATCGAATAACTTTGTGAAGCAGATAAGTTCAACGGGTAGAATTGAAACTTCTTGTCATTGCTAGGATCTTTAGAGAAGTCCTTTGTTTCCATCTATGGATAAGAATTGATAAACTTGTTAATAGTTTTTAGTTTTCCTTTTCCTGCACGTCTGCCATTTCTTTTAAACTTAAAGACTTGGTTAACCTTACAGAGATTAATTGCTTGCATTGTTAAAGGTGAAGAACAAAATATCCTGTTCTAGACTTTTTTCAAAAAATATCCATGAATTTTATTATTTAAGCTTTTTTTTTTTGCCACAATACTTTAACATTAATGTATTTCTCTTATTGCTATTTGCAGGTGCTGGAAGTACCGCACTTCATTATGCAGCATGTGGTGGAAATGCACAATGTTGTCTAGTATGTTTTGAATTAAGAAGAATAATCTGAAGTTTGGTCAAGTTGTTTCTATTTTTTGAAATTTATCATGTTTGTGAATATGGTGGATCAGATTTTGATTGCAAGAGGTGCTAGTCTAACTGCTGAAAATGCAAACGGGTATTGCCTTTATGTTTTTTTTCTCAAAAATGTTTTCTTTACTATGAGATCTTGCAGTGTTTACATTTTTGTTTTTGTTTTTAGAAGTGTCTATTTATTCATTAAGCTATTACTTTTTTTTGCTTATATGCATGGTGCATTTGTTCTGACTAAGGCTTAGGCATTTTTGGTACTTTAAACTTCCGTATAACATAAACAGATTTAGGATATTAAAGTATTGGGTAACTTGCACAAATACCGTCTAAAGATTACAAATTTAAATCTACTTTTCATCACGCGTTTTACTTATGTTTTTTTTGCATCGTTGAAGGTGGACTCCTTTGATGGTTGCTCGTTCATGGCATAGAAATGACCTAGAGGAAATTCTAAGTACGGAACCAGAACACTTGTCGCTAATGTCTCCGTCATCCTATCTGTCTATTCCTCTTATGAGCATTCTCAAAATTGCAAGGTCAGTGTGATTCATCTATTTGTATACTACTAGCTAGTTCCCATGACTTCTTAATACTGCATTATATATGCTATAACATTGCATCTTGCAACAAATTGGTCATATCTGAATGTTTGCATCTCTTCTATCTGCAGAGAATGTGGCTGGAGGAACAATGATGCACTGCCAATTTGCCAAGATCCATGTGTAGTTTGCTTAGAAAGAAAGTGTACTGTTGCTGCAGAAGGTTAGTTACTGAGTGCTAGCTAATAAATCCCAATTTTATCCAAGTTCTTGAACATTCTTAAAGTTTATTTTATTGGACTTCTGTATGAGCCTATTAAGGGGAATTTTGGTTATTTGAACTCAATATCATAAATGTGTATTTACGAACAACTTGAAACTAAATTTGGCGGTCTTGCTCGTGGGAAGCTTCAAAGCTCAAGGCAGTGCAATGTACTTAAAGGCTCTTCCTCCTAGTTCATCCAAGGGTGTACTTTTTTCATTTTAGTGCTCTTTTTTTTGTAGCCTTCTGAGTTAACTATTAGTCAACTAACTATCGATTGAGGCCATGAAAACATGATGAATCTTTACTCTGTCTAGCACACCCCTCAATCCTTAGGAAAAACCCAAAATACAGCATGATTACCACAGAATACAGCACCTTATTTGGAAGAACAATGGTGATATTAAAGAAAGGGATATCTCCAGTAGCTAAAAGCCAAGTTTTTCAGGCGGCGATTACCTTTAATCGCCACAATTGGCTTTGGTATGTCTGAAAGGAGACTCGTTATGTCTGCTAATAGAAGGACAATTGTGTTTAAAGTGCAGCTAAGGTCTTGAATGCCTTTTAGCTGTAATTAATATCTATGTCCTCCTGGATGAAGTTCAATGGTTCATCAAAGTGGAGGTGTGGGTTGGCTGCTAATTTCTCAGGATGGTTGCTTGGGAAGTCTAAAAAATGATGAGGAATTTGTAATTGATAGTGAAAGAAGTATCTGACTCTAGTTTCAAAATAAAAGGTCCCAATGTCATGAAAAGTTTAGATCTTTAAGACATTCAGAGTTAATGAATTTAGTTTGAGTCCAAAGCTAAAAACTCGTCTCTGAAAATGAGAAAAAGTATTCCTTAGTCTAAAGACGTCTGTAATGGTTGTTAGAGCTTTTCATTTAGTAATAGAAAAAATTAGAAGTCGTGTGGATTTTAATTTCATCAATCTGTGGTTCACACCTGACATGTTTATATCATCCTTAAACCGTTTTGTTATGCAATTTGCATGTTTCTTTTTTCTTCCGCTCCATCTGCTAGTTTTATCTTTTTGTTCTGTGGCATTTATCAGGGGACCTGTTTCCTTGGATGTTGCCACCTTCCTGTTGGTGTGTGTATTAGATCATCAAGTTGCTGAACTTAGTATTTGCATTTCCATCATGTATCATGAAAACCTTCGCTCTGTTGCTGCAGGATGTGGCCATGAATTCTGCATCCGATGTGCACTCTACCTTTGTTCAACAATCTGTGCATCAGTTGTTGCCCGTGGCCCCCCTGGCTCTATTGCCTGTCCTCTCTGTCGGCACGGTATAGTCTCATTTGTCAAACTCCCAGGAACACTTGCATTGGTTAAAACAATTGGAAGAACCAGTTTGTCGCTCACGCTTTGCACTTGTACGGGTGAGGAACCTGAACATAATGTGAGAACCCCCCTCTGCAAGCCTGAGTTCTACTGCACAAGTATTTCCCCTGGCCTTTCTTTCCGCTCTTTAAGTTGTCAGAAATTCGCGTCAATGAAGTTCAACACTAGCCGATGCATGGGAGCTCCCGACGTAAATCAGTGTTTGATTCCTTGTGGAATCGACCAAAATTTGCGCGAGCGCTTGGTTAGGTGTTCGAGATCAAGGTTGAGGCAATCAGCCTCTAACAGCGAGCGCAGAAGATCATGGTTGTCAGCATTCAACCATTATGTTAGCATAGGAAGTGGGTGCTGAGTCTTCTGCAATCTCTCATGGTTCATTGTTTTCATTTCTAAATTTTTGCTGAGTTCTCATTCATTTCAACAATACAGAAATTTATCTTGCTGTCAAATTTGTGAGTTTTGCTTTGTAAATATGAAAGCATCTGCAGCAATGTATAGAAAGAACACTTCCCTTTTGGGAACTAGTGACTACAGAAGCTCCTTTTGCTAGAGCATTGTAAGCAGTGTTAATACTGTATTTATTCTTTTTCACAAATGAAACTACCATCATGAAACACTATTTTTATCAGTTTGGTCTCTTGCAGTTCAATTTTATGCCTCAACACTTTCTTCTGTACCCTTTTTGTGGTTGCCCGTAAATGAGGGTGAGCATAAGTCGGGTCGGTCGTGCTTTATTATGGCTCGTCACACCTGGTGCTATAAAACAAGGATCATGTCTGCACATACTGGACTTCAATCATACTAGCACGGAACTTTCCCGAATGAAATAGCAATCAATTTTTATGTGTTTTGTCCGTTCGTGAAGAAGAACAATCTTCATCTACGTTTTGTTCCTTTTTAATCTTCTTTACATAAGTATCATATTCATACAGAAATAAATTGAAAAGTTTAATTACGGGATAAGCTGCTGCAATTTAATCCAAAGTATATCATCGTCACCATCTCAATACGACAATACCTAATGTAGTGATTAGTCAACTTACTCAAATATTTGAGAACCAATTCAAAATCACATAATAAAAAAATCATGATGTTAAAAAAACGAAAAAAAAAAGTTAGAAAAGGCAAAGTCAAATTTCAATGGGAATGAAATGGAAATGTGATATAATTTAGGCCATTAATTAATCTTTGCAAAATTAGCCTAAAAATTAGATGTAAATTTTCCTTAAATTTAGAGATTGGACGACCTCTTTTCATCTTATTTGATTACATTCGATTCAATCTTTACTTTATAATCTTCAATTCAATATATTATGAATTTATTTTCTGTCCAAAAAAGTTTAAACAATTCATTTTTTTAATTTTTACTATTTATACCCAACTCCGATTCTTTCCCAAACCATAGATTTTACCAAATTTAATTTTAGTCCAAAATTTCGCGTTTATTTTTTTATTTAGGCCATTAGGTTTGATTTGATAAAAGTATTTGAATAAAAAATATTTTTTTATTAAAAATATTTTATTTTAACTAATATTTTACAAAAAAATATTTTATTTATATATAAACATTAATAGTGAACAAAATACCATTAAAAAAATTATTTTCTAATTTTAAAATAAAAATAATTACTTAAATATCAATATTTTAATTATATTATATAATTTTAATATTTATTTTTTAATTTATCATTTTCTAAATAAAATTTCATAAAGACATTTATTATTATTATTATTATTATTATTATTATTTATTACTTTTATTATTTTTTTAGAATTATATTATATTATTTGAACCTATATTCTTATAAAAATTCCTATGAAGAATATTTGAATAACATAAACTATATATAACTAACCGTCCTCCATCAAAATACCATTCATTTCCCAACAACAAAACTAATCAACAGAGTCTCTCTCAAGAGAAATAACAAACCAGTCCTGTATTGTATTTCTGATAACCGCGCCGGAACCAAGATGTCTTCGTTACATTGCCGCCCAACAACACCGCCGTACAACGGCAGAGCTCAACAACTGCCGCCAAAACCCAACCAAAAAATCCTCTCTTTGCTCTTGAAATCAGTCATTATGACTATAATAACCCTCTTCTTCTTCATCTTCCTCGGCGTCGCCGCCATCCTCCTCCTCCTCGCCACCATATCCGTTCACCGCCACTCAAGTCCTCCATCCGTTTCCTCGAATGGGTTGTCGAGAAAAGAGATGAAAAGGCTTCCCCAGTTCAAGTTCTTCAAGAGGGGTAATTTTGGAAATAGCGAGTGTGCGATTTGTTTAGAAGGGATAAAGCAAGGACAGTGGTGTAGGAAGCTTGTAGGGTGTGAGCATATGTTTCATAAGAAGTGTTTGGACACGTGGCTTTACAAGGTCGCCAATTGTCCTGTTTGTAGAACGAGGGTTAAAGTTGAATCTCCTGTTCAAGATAGGTCTTTGTTGGGCTATGGCTGGAGAAATGATTTCAGGGTTTGCTAGTTTTTCTAATTATTTTTTGTTATTGATTCGTGTACAGAGCGTTTACTTTGGAGATATTTTTCTTGTTAAATTAATGAACGTGTACAATGTGTTACCTGCTCCTTGATAATCTTCATGTACATCGATTTTGTGTCTTTTCTTGATTATGTTTTTTGTTTATAAAGATGCAAATTTGATTTCGGATTGACAATATCAGGCTGCCAACAATCTGTTCTTTGTTCATTCATCACAATCCCTATTTTATTGGTTCTTCTAGTCAAAACATAAGTGAAATGAACGAGGCTACATTTGAAGAGATCTTGGTTCAAAAGGACGATGGTAGGGTTCGAGTGGTAGGCTTAGGTCCTGCAGTATAGCCAATTTAATATCACTGCCTCTGCAAGAATCATTTTATGCTATTCAGAACAGTGGAGTCAGAACTTTATTTTGTTCCGTGGCCATCTCATCATCCCATGACGTGTTGGATATATACCTTGAAATTGTGAAGTTTATTTCTCATTGGATGCTTGGCTAATCTTATTTGAAAGTTGTATTTGTAGATGTGAGGTTTTCTGTGGTAAGCAGGTACAAGCAGCTAAAGAAGCAGTTACTTAGGAAGCCTGTAGGCAAATTTCAACGACTGTGCACAAGCAGCAAAGGACCTTAATGCAGCCGTAGCAGTTGTCGTAGCAAAGGACCAAAAAGGTATGATAGTGGTGAAATATTTTTGATAAGTTTTCAGATAGTTTAAACTAGTAGCACTGAATTGAAACTCCATTTCCTAAAGCATGACTTCATTTCTTCACCTTGCTAATTGCCTGGAAATGATTATATTAGAATTGAGATGAGGTGTGCACCTTGCAAAACCTTCTTTTATGTTTTGCACAGTTTTTTATGCTTTGTTTGTAATAAAGGTGAATTTTTTTGCAGGATTAGGTATGGCTTTAGACATGGCATTTGGGAAATAAGAGTTGATTTTTTTTGGTGCAAATGGGGGCTGGGAACATAGTCCAAATCTCAATTAATTATCAGTGAGAGTTCTGGGGAATGATATCCCCATACAATCTTCCCAAAGGATATCCCTTCAACACAGCGGAGGGTACTGTAAAATTTGAGTGCCTATATCTAGCTCACCTCCCCAATTAGCTAACCTATCCACGACTCTATTGCCTTCTCTATAAGTATGCTCAGATCTTACCACCCAGTCCATTGCAAGTAAGTTTTTGCAACTGGTCACAATAGGCGCAAGCGGATGATAACTTGGAATTGAATTCTGAATTAGGTGCAACGTGGTTGTTGAGTCCACAGCTACAATCACCCTTTTGTAGTCCTCCTCCCAAGCCACACCGAGCCCATAGGGGAAATAAGAGTTGATGATCTTAGAATGAGTTGCTTTGTGGCTTAATCCTAAGGTATGGTTAGTTTATTTTGGGAAGATTTTCATTCTTATGAGTTATGAATAATACACTAGTATCAATTATGAATATGGTCTTAGCATGAAATAAACCTGTTTCGGTTTTACATGTTTCAAGTACAGTTTAGAATCAATTTCCAATGATCAAACAATATCTTAGGAGCAATTAAGAAATGACCTCTTAAAATGAAACAGAATTGATAATTGTAACCAGAATTAGGTTGCTTCTCATCAATAATTTTTTTTTTCCATGTTTTTATCAGTAGTTCCCTTCTGTTTCTTCTCGTCACGGCTGAAAAGGTTGCTGAAGAACTTAGTGCTGGCACATACGAAGAAACTGAGCTAACATGTGCTGGAGTGGTCCAAACCTCTTACTTGCTATGGTTTTCTCTGTTACTGCTTGAATTAATATTTCTTCTAATGCATTTAGAATCTGACACATCTTCTAGGTTGATGGCGATGCAACTTTCCTCTTTATTTGATAGTTTCTCTGCTTTTTGAATATCTACAAATATAATGAGTTTTGTTAAATGAATTCTAGTTAAGAAGGTAAAGAATCTAATTATTCCTGTTTGATATGGTTAAGCGGGTTGGTTATTCTCGTAACATTTTTGCTTTATGATATGCTTTAATTAAAAGGCCTGTTGGGAACTCTTGCACTCAAAGAAGAAGCACTGACTGAAAGTGGTATATTCACTCTTTTCACTCAGCCCCTTGAAAGAGTTCCCGCATTAAGGGATGGGAGAGATGGTATCTCTGTTCCAGCAAAAGTTGCTACTAGAAGGGATATCCGTATCAGTGGCATAAGCAGAATTAGAAGCAAACAATCCTCTCTTAAATCCTCTCTTAAATATTATTTTTTATTCACTCTCTTAACTAACCACTCTCTTAAATTATAAATCACTTCAACAATACTCTTTACACCACTCTTCAAACTACACTTTTTAATATTTTATTAATAAAATCAATAACTACCACCAATCATCATACACAACTC
>CANYCX010936852.1:0-10812 GCA_948193385.1 Breynia disticha f. nivosa | reverse complement strand
AGCTAATGACAATTAAAATAGAAGGGAATAATTGCAAGCTAATCAAAGATGAAAATTGATCTAAAGACTAAGCTAAAACTGATGAAGATTGAAGTATGTTGTAAAGAAAATCGAAAGAAATTAAATTTTCATTGTTAAAAGTTATGTTGATGTGTCTAGAGAGTTACAATAGAGTTTGAATCACGTTGTTGAGCAGTTTTTGTAGGCCACCAAACAAAAATATCTGTTGTTGGAGATTATTTTTTGTTATTTTGAGTTATCTTTCAAATAAGTACTCAGATAATATTGACTAATTGTTATCTTTATTAAAACTACTAAGACAATAGTAACAAGATTTATCTCTAACATAATTAAAAGACAATTGCAGATAAATTCATTTTATCATTTTTATCTTTTATCCTAAAGTGTTTATATCTTGTTAGAACTATGTTGTCACCTTACTAGATCCGCCCACCTAGGCTTTAACTTACTGAACTGGACCATTTTGCTGGACATCATGTGGAATTAGACTCTACTTTGTTCTCTTCTTCATGGCTTTGGAAATCAGGTTGGGCTTCTTCATACTTTAAAAATTGGACTAACTTCTTAGTTGGACAAATTTTTAGGCATAGATATATTTGAGTATAGGCGTATAATTAAATTTAATAATAAAGATAAATTTGTATTATAACATAAATTTAAATAAAATATAAATGCCATTGATTACCACAATGGCTAAAATTCCAAATATTTTTTGTAATAAGCCCATGAAAGTATACTAAAGCTCTAAAACTTTTCATTAATAAGTTGTGGCCATTGAATAAAGAATAAACATGTGCTTTGAAAAATATTCAAATCAAATTGAATTAGTTTTTTTTTTTAATTTAAGTTGAAATTTGCTCATTTATATTTTAGTTTCAATCTTCCCCTATAATCATTTTCTATTTTGAAACATTTAGATATAAATTCGGTCAAATCAATTTTTATATTTTTTATATCTTTGTAAACTTTACCCAATTATATACCTGTTTAGAATCTCTACAGTGAAAAGGCGAGTGGTCATTAAAGAGTTTGAGAAAGACCAAGGGATGCTAGAAATCGAGACTTCATCTAGTATGTTGTGATTTAATGTTATGTTTAAAAATGTGATTCATCTAGTTTAAGAAATGTCTTAACTTTCTTTTTAAGAATTTTTTCGATAAATTAACTCATAAATTTATCAAGCTTAGATTGTTATTCCATGTGGATTGTTTGACTCACTTGAACAAACACTTTCAATGAATAGATAACATCTTTTGGAATATTTATGCGTATTAGTTATCTACTAACTAATATTACTAAGTTCATGAATCATATGACGTTCTAGGCTTTTCAACACAACACTTGTGTTTAAGTATCAAATAGAAGTCAAAGACTTTGATCTGCTGATTAATTTAATTTGAAACTAATATGATGATTAATAGTCTCACATATCATTTATCACACAAAACATAATGATATAGACAATAAAATCCTCTTATTCTACTCTGTATAAATCCAAATTATATCTAGCACATTGTACTTTCCTTGAATTTTGTCTCTCAAAATCAAGGTATTAAAAGCTATATGAAAAAACTATTTTTTAACCTATGCGATTAATACTACTTGAGCTTAACTCGCAACTGTGCTTACCTCTCTATTAGTCGACTTTAGAAGTAATACATAATGAAAAATTATTACACAACAAATATTGTTAGACAATTTTTTACTTTTGAAATAAGGAATTTTGAAGCATTATACTTGAATTACCATTTATTCATTAAATTCCAATCTAGTGTTTGATTCACATAAAATGAACTCTACACATAATGTGGTAGAACCATAATTTTATTTGCACTAATACATTCACCAGATCAGAGTTCAGCTGTAAATAGTACATACTCTAATGATTCAATTTCAGTTCTATCTTCTATGTTACGATAACTTAGATAGCTTATGTTCACTATGTGATAAATTAAAATTACAAAAATTTTATTTATCTAGAAATACATTTCTAATAAATTGTACTAAATAATTTACTCAAGCAAAATAATATTTAAAATAATTAAACATTACTAATAAACATAGAAGCAAAACGATATTACCTAACAAAAGACACTATTAACTTAATTCACATCAATTCTTTTCAATACTCAACAAATGATATTGTCAAATTATAACATAATAAACTATAACATCCACAAAAGCACACATGTACACACAATGAACTTTGTAATAGAATTAAAAAAATTAATCAATAATCTTTACCAAATATTATATCTTACCCAATGAACATATTGATCGAGACTTTAATTAATGCTACATTAATTATCAAAAGTAATTCTCATAACTTAAACCTTTTCAATCCATTAAAATTTTATCTCGATGAACATACTGAATATTCACTTATCCATATTAGATTAAATCCAACACTTATTCTAATTATGACTAACTTAATTAGTATAAGTAAGTCTTATTGCTTACATCTTATTGCTTACATTCTATGTACCCATTAAAATAAATTTATTGATTTTTGAGAAACCACCAGCCTGATTGTCTAATTTATACAATAAAATCTGAGTTTCACAAATTTAGTGTAGCAACTAAATTGCGTCCCGATTATTGCCATGTTGATCACAGAAATCATACAATGATCTACTAAATGTAATTTATTGGATCACATTCAATTACACAATATTACATTTTCACTCATTTTTGGTGTTTTTCCAAACCAATTTACGTAAAATTTTTCTCATAGAGAAATACCTTTAGCCACTTCCAACAACTTTTCCTAATCATACCTTTAATTGAAAAATAAAACTTTTTTTACAGATTAATTTATGGATTTCATTGTTTATTTTATGAAAAAAAATATATTTATAACTTCAACAATATTATCTTTAATCGAAAAGAAAATATTTCTTAATTTTAGGCTCTCATCGTGAGAAGAAAAAAATTGAAGTGCTCAGACATCTTTCGTGTACATTTAATGATTAGTATATTCTATAACATATATAAAATAATATTATTATACAAACTAATTACATAATAAATTTCTAATACGTATTATAATCACAATATAATTTTATTAGAATTTATCGACAGATTAATTCTTTACAATAATTAAAATATACAATTTTAATTAATTAATGTATAACTTATATAGAATTATGTGAAAAATATAAAAAAAATCATATAATAAATTTTTAATACATGTTACAAAGGTACTGTAATTGTATTAGAATTTTATTTAACAAATTTTTACATTTAAAACAATCAAAATACTAATTTTTAATCAATTTTAAATGAAATAAATACTTTTAAAATTCAAAAATTTATGAAAAAAAATACCAAAAATTCCATAATATTGTAAATATTCAGTTTACCAGAAAGTTAGAAAAATTTGGTCGCTGAAAATCACTGCACGTGATGAAACACACTCGCGAGCGTGGGGTGCTAGAATTCACGGCATGTAGCTTTGCAAAAAACAACTGAAAAGGTTAAAAATTTATTGGAAAACATTCCAAGATCTCAAGCATGCTTTAAATCGAAACTAGTTTAACTTGTTTAGCAAAATATACCTCAAAGGTTCGACCTTTGTGCTCCGAGATGAATCTACCACTTAACTAATGTATAAGAATGCTCTCATAAAACCTTGATCACGTTCAAATAGTCAACAAGAGGATGCATATGAGCAACCCTCTTGTATGCACACACACACACACTAATCGATTTGGTGAAGGAAGTGTGCTAGCACTAGGTTGAATCATTCCAATCAAGAGTTATTGTGTTCAAGATTTTTTCTCACGTATTTGACACTCATATGGACATGTTTACGCTTTTGGAGTTGGGAGAATTTTTTTCCCACACTCTTAAGAAATTTGGCTATACGTAGAATTCATGGAATGAGAGAGAAATGACCTAATTTGGTATTTACTCTCCTTAGCCAATTATCCCATATGATTTGGACATCAAAATTTAAATTCTAATCACTTTAAATCTGTTAAGAGACTCCACAAACACCAGCCACTTAATCATGCATCTTAATCCATCTATTCGATGTCTTTTATTTCAAATTAAAGACCATGAAAGAGGTAGAATCTAACTCAATCTTTTCATCATATTTTCTCATGTATTTATTTAATTAAAATTCATTTAATAACCACACATGGGCTTCTATTTTTATTTGACCTATTTGGGCTCCATATAGCTTAAATTATAACGCTTATTTGACTCAAATAAAAGTCCATAAGATGGCCCAATTATTTAACCAAATTGAAAATATCGAATTTACTCTTTTTCTAACTTGATTTTCATATGTGATTATATAGGTCTATTTAATATTGGCATTAGGAATTATCAATTCCTAAAGATCCTTTATGCTCTATAGCAAGTCAAATGACATCCCAAATAAAATGATGTGGTGATATCCATTTTGCCTAATGCAATCTTACATTGAGGCTTACACTGTAATGTTAGAATTAACATAAGGAATCGATTAAGTTATCCTTATGCATTCTAATTCCTTTCTTGATATTTTAGTGACATTAAACTCTCAAATAAATAATGAAACACACTATTTCATCTGGTTATGGCCATACACTTCTGAGTTCACTGATCAAACAACTTGTGAAATTTTCTCTCTCCTCAAGATGGAGTAATACCTTCACTTCTGTCATGCTTACTAAAATGAAGTAGTGCATACCTAATCATGCCCATACTTATCACCCTGTCATGGGCATGTTAGGCATATGTTAAAGTATTCAATAGTTCATCTAAAGTTTCATGGAGATTTTGGGTTTAAGAACTCTGATGTAAGACTTGTATATGATAGCTACTAATAACTCAGAACCATGTAGTGTTCTCATTGTGTTGATCTAATCCAACTACCATGCCTTAGACGTGTATTCATGACTTTTGACTGACACTCAATGTCCTTGTGTTTTGTAGGACCGAATCCACTAAGTCAAAAAGAGCATGTGGTCTTAATTCTTTGACTATTCCCATAGTAATGATCGACTAAGGATGTTTAAGCATCGAGATTCTCATTCAAGTGATTCTATCAATCTTTATGCACAGATATAGCAAAAAGATATAATGAAGTTCCTTAACTTTCCATGTACTCTATAGAAAATATTTGGGGCTAAGACTTACAGTAATAATCCCACTAGCACTAGGCCCAATCAGGCATAAACCTAAATTCAAAAAATATGACATATGTATCGAGCTGAAGCAAAGACAAATAATATGTCAATAATTAGCTACATTGTCTTTACTAATAAACTTTCTTGATCTTGAAGTTATCATTTGTTAATGATACCTGCTAAATACATATTTGGACTTAGGATATGACCTATACTCTTTAGCCTATACATTTTTTAGTGTCGCAAAAAAATTCAATTGAACTAGGATGATTAGGATCACTGTTAAACCAATAAAAAATTCTCTAACCCAAAACTTCCTCTACAATCACTCTTGTTTTAACACAATCAAATTCTATATTTAGTCACATAACCTCCCTTGTAGAGATTTTGTCAACTTTTGATATCTTTATTTAATCATGAACACATATTCATAAATTATGATTTAAAATTTTTAGAATTCTTATAACATGTTTATATGTGATATCCATCATTGTACATAATTCAACATACATAATAGAGTCTATAAAAGATGCCTATGGACCTCTACTCAAGTAGCCCCTTTAGTAAACTCAATTTTTGACATCAAAGATAAACTATTTTTTTTGAGTTAGACATATTAAAGAATATATTATGTACCTTGATTGAATTGGTCCCAATAACCAAAAAAATCTATATATATAGATTTGGCTACCAAATTTCATTGTGGTTCACATAAGTGTTTTATTGAGTAAACACTTCTCAACCATTAGTTAGAGTAATGTTAGAACGTATTCCCAATTAATAGGATAATATCCACTTATCTAAAAACATTTTTTCTTTCTTTCTTGTACACACAATATCAATCCTCACTTTCACTGTAGATAACGCAATTGTTTACTTCATTAAATCAATGATCCTAAGTTTGTAATATTTCATTTCTTGAAGTTTTCATAACTTTCTTAGGTTTCCTATGCAATGATTTCTTATTCCATGAATTTTTGAGAACTCAATCCCATTTCTAATCACTCCTGAACAGGAATTTATGGTGTTTGCATCTGGCTCCCATTATTCTTCCTGGGAAGAATCTTCCTATAGAAAATAGCTTTATGAGCAATAACATTTTGTTCTTGCCTTAGGAATATAAGTAATCCGACAAATAAATAAATGGTGGATTTTGACTATTGTTTGTCCATTTGTTAATTTCTAACATGCGACTTGCAAACCTAAATCCTTAAAAAGACATATTAGGCTTTTGGACCCTCCATACCTCGTATGGTGTCTCTTTTCAACCTTTTTTATTGGAGTATATTTTGGCTGAACCATAGATGTTTCTAATGTGTAACCTTAAAATGATATAGAAAGAATATATTAATTCTTACTGAGTGATCCATATAAAAACTGATTTATTTCCTTTTTTTGGACATACAACTCCATTGAAAGTGTTCCTAGAGAATGAGCTAAAAGGTAAACCCATACTCTTTAAAGTCAAATTCTTGGCTCATATATTTGCCAACTCAATTAGATTGATTGGCTTTAATAATCTTACGAAGCTGGTTTTGTACTTCATTCTAAAATTCCTTAAATTTGTAGAACGTCTCGATCTAACTCTTCGTTAGATACATGTAAACATATCTATAGAAGTTATCCTTGAAAACCACAAAGTAAGTATAACCACCTGTAACTTGTGTACTTAATATTCCACATACATCCAAGTGCTTAATAAGTCACTTGCCCTTTCACCCAATTTGTTGAAGGGACTTTTAGTCATCTTTTGATATAAACATAGCTTGTATGGTTCATATGACTATAAGTCAAAAGATTTTAAGTAATTAAATCTTTCAAAGTCTTTAGATACGTTTTGTTTATATGTACTTCATGACAATGCTAAAGGTATGTTGGGTTAATCTTATTAGACTTAATCCTCTTGATGTCTATGTTATAGAAGGACTCTTTGTTAGTCAAATGAAGGATATATATAGGACATTTTTCAACATGGTAAAACCATATAAAATGCCTAGGTGATAAACTTGAAAACTACCTTGTGCAATGGTAAATTAAAAAACCATCCATATCTAACCGTGACAATGAAATTATGTTCCCACTTATAAAAGGTACAAAATATCAGTCCACAAGATTTACATAGAGTTTGGAAGATTTAATGATGAGATAGTCTCTTATCTTTATGGCAGCAACCATTGCTCTATTTCTCATAAGGAGGTTCACTTGATTCTTCCCTAGTACTATTCTAGCTCTTAACTTCTCTACATTTGAGAAATGTGAGAACCATAACTAGTATCTAATACCCAAGTGGTAGAAATAGATAGTTTGATCTCTATAACAAACACCCATGAACTGGACACCTTAGCTCCATTTAGGTTATATTATTCCATAAGAGTAAAAATCTTATTTATTTTGAGATTCAACTTGAATTGGGCTTTAGTTTTGCTTCTGTTATGCGTAATAATTCCTATGGATTTTTTCTTGCATTGTTCCTTACATTTACCTCTTTGTTCTTAGAATATTTCCTTTAAGTGCAGCACAATCTCTAATGCCTCTAGGTCTATGAGTTGCCTTTGCAACTCGGGCACCATTGTTGCTAATATAAGATAGGTCACATCATTATAGTTACTCCTTATTCTCAAAAGTTTTCCCTTTGAATAGTAGTGAAGTTCGTCATATGTTCTTGAGGTAAGTGTTTGTTCAACACACATATAACTTTCTCTCACTTTTGAGAAGCTATATTCAATTTTGAGACTAGTCTATTTAATTTTAATCATTTTGTCCTTCTTCAAGGAATGATTTTAAGTCAATATCATTCATGTTATTTTGTGCCATTTTACAACCAGTAAAATAAAAATTAACTAGATTTAGATGAAGTCTTATTAGCCCGATAAACCCAAATTGATATCCCTTTAAATAATTCATTGTAAGTAATTGTTGTGGGATAAGATCCTCTTTTCACAATAAAATTGTAGTCAAGTTTTGCTTGTACACCTAGAGGTTAAGCTACTTAGGTAGGAAAACACCTAATCATGTTCCAAACATGAATCTTGGATCAAATGGGCCACACCTTAAAGTGTAGAGCACAAAGTCCACTTTAGTTTACCTATGTCTGACTATACCATTGTACATTAAGTCAAACCCATATTCAAACCCATGCTTCCTAAAGAAAGAAGGCCGCACTTAGGACTCCCAGTGTATGCGATTAACGTTTGATGTTCTTGACATGGTTTAAATCGAGAAGGCAACATTGTGACTTACTATTTGTAGGGATTTATTTTAATTATTGCTTATCGTCGATATTGTGCATATATATGAGTGCATGAAAAATAAACATAACAAACACGGGCCCTAAAAGACTTATACTATTACATGATATAGTCTTCATGTTGGGCCTCCATCTCTATTGCTGAGCCTTCAACTCTGTGGGCTTCATACTCCTCGTGGGCTTCATTACAAAGTTTTCAAATCTTGTTCTATAAAAAAGAAACTTAAAACTTTATAATAATCCTTAATGGAATGCAAGCCATATTTAAAATTACAAAATTCAAGGCTCATGAATGCACCATGCAAATCCATTCATAACATTTAAATAAACATACATGCAAATTGCACCATTAATGGATTAGGCAAAGTTTGGTTTAACTTAATTGTCGACCCCATTATGGAAATTGTGTTTATGGGTGAACTAGGATTACACCTTGTCATGGGCTTGGACCAAGGCCCAACAGGTCATTAAATGAACCGTCTCTTAAAAACTCTAACAGTAAAAACTCTAACACAAGCTAGAAGTTCTGTGCCTTTAAACACTTTAGCGAATTGTTGATTTTGCCAATTTAAATTTTATGTCATAACATGCCGAAACATTAAAATTGAAATAAGTATATGTAAACATGAATTATGACAATATAAAGATGAAACATGTATGACATACATATGCATACACGACACAATATACCATTCTTCAACCGAGATGCAACTTGTACTATACAATCCATAATGGAAAAATTATTTGCAATAAAGCCACAAATTAAGAATGTAACACTAAATCAATTTTATTCATTAATTAACACTTTTAATTAATTTCATAAAACTCAATTTAGCTTCTGCCCAATTTCAAATTATTCAATCCTAACCATTTTAATCCAAACAAAACTCAATTTTGTTTATTAAACATATTAAGTTCAATCAACTAGATCTTTAAGGTAAGTGAGTCTTCAAACATGAAATTAACAACTAGACCTAAACCATTTTCACAAAATTCCCATATGTGATTTTAATTCATTTAAACCACACTTAGACAACCTTAAATCATTTTTACATCTAATCAAATAAAATTAGCACACAAAACATCATAACATGCAAACTAATTGATTTTTTAGGTCAAGTAGGGTATGAGTCAACAAAATAATTTTAGACCAGACCTTAAATCATTTTAGAACTATATTATATCATTTATGAAAAATTATTTACACTCCAATTAAACATAGAAACTCGTTTACATTTTTGATTAATCTAAGCTAGCACATGTATTAACATAATCATATATAATTAGATAATATGTGATCAACCTATGGTTCGGTCAGCAAATGTTTTCAATTTCAGCCATTACATCTTTCTAAAAAAACTTAGATTGGTTTATAAACATTATTTAACATCCATTAAGTAATCATATACCAATCACAAGATCAATCATCCCATATTATACAAGTATAAAAATTTCAGCATGCTAGTTTCTAAGGTTTTAGCCAATTTAAGCATCATATAAAGTATAATCAGATGAAGTAATAAGGCAAAATCGATCTTATACCACTGTTAGAAATCATGGCATGTATTTGCAGAAACAACTAAAAAGGTTAAAAATTTGTTGCAAAACATCCATGAAAAAAATTCCAAGATCTCAACCATTCTTTAAATCAAAACTAGTTTAGCTAGTTTAGTAAAATATACCTCAAAGTTTTGACCTTTATGCTCTAGAATGAATCTACCACATAAATTCTGTATGAGAATACTCTTATACAACCTTGATCATGTTCGACAGTCACTAAGAGGCTGCATATGAGCTAGCACTAGGTTGAATTATTCTAATCAAGGGTTATGGTGTTCAAAAATTTTTTTCTCACATATTTGACACTCATATGGATGTGTTTAGCTACTAGAGTTAAGAGAATTTTTTGCCCACACTCTTGAGAAATTTGGCTATGTGTAGAATTAATGGAATGAGAGAGAAATGACATAGTTTGTGTTTATTATTCTTAGCCAATTATTTTACCAAATTGAAAATGTTGATTTTACTCTTTTTTATGACCCGATTTTTGTATGTGAACTTAAAGGTCCATTTAATGTTAGTGTGACCCCCGAATTTAAATATTATCTGCGTATACTTCCCTCCTACAGATAAGACTTAAACTCGGAAATCATGTTTTTAATTAAATTAAAAATAAAATAAAATACAATCTAAATTCAAACTCATTTCACAAATTTCATACATATATATATACAGAATATCTTTACAAATGTTTTTGGGTTATAAAAGAAACTAGATTCCAACTGAATCTTCTTTCAATTATAACTCCAGCAAAATGTATGAAATAGAATTACAACATCGTCATGTACAATAAAAACCCTAATCTAGAGTATACACTGCACCTTGATCTTCCTTTGCGGAAACTCCAAAATTCAAGCGTTGCAC
>CANYCX010936722.1:0-11970 GCA_948193385.1 Breynia disticha f. nivosa | reverse complement strand
AGTTTAACTAAACAAAAACTAAAATACAATTTCATTTGACAGTGAGAAAACGACTAGATGACAAGATAGTGACAATAAAAAGCAACGAGTTTGGAGGTCTATAAGACAATGGACGCGAGAGTAGAGAGAGGTAAAAAATAATCTGATAGTGATCCAAAAAATTAGGATTTAGTAGTTGATGACTGTCTAATTGACGTCATGTGATTAACAAAATTAGAATTAGAATGAAGTGAGATAAATTAATTTTAAAACTACGTTATTTTGTGTAAAAATATGTAATTTTACATTAATATATTATAATTTAAACATTATAATTAGCAATGACATAAAAATTGGATTTCAAGTTAATTCACTTCAAACAAATAAACATATTTGACATTAGAATTTAACATTCAATAAAAATTTGTACCTTTCGTTGTATGTACTTACTTGAAACTAATAACACATTGTTCATGACTCCATATTATGACACATCTTTATAGTTATAAAATTTACTTTGTATACACTTTATACACCTAAATTTGATAAAAATGTACATTTTTGTACAATTTATAAGTTTGTTCACGAGCCTAAAACGAACATTTCAAACGAGTATGTTCACAAGTATACGAGTCGAGTATTTGAGTGTTCAGGCTCTACTCATTTATTAAACAAGTCTAAAATTTTATTCAAACTCAGCTCGTTTATTAACGAGCCGAGTTATGAGCAAGCATTGAACAAACCGAATGCCAAACTCTTCGCGAATAGTTGACTCATTTACAATCCTAGTTAAAATTCCACATTAATTAATAAAATTAGTCTCTTAATTTTATATAAAAATCAGGGACAAAATGACAGGGGGCGGAGGGAGCGACCGTCACCTTGTATATGATACTCATAGTCTTTCTTGCCATTAATATAATTAGATTAATTAAAGTATAAACATATTATAATAAATGAATATTATTTATAAATAATATTGAATGTAAAAAAATAATTTATTAATTTAAATAACGAGGCAATTGTTATTCTTTATAAAGAAAATAATTAATTTTTTTAACAAATTAATGTTAGCATCATTGACTTACAACATTTGTTTTATATATTTTAATGTATTAAGGTCTGTAGACTTATATGTATTGTGATTATTAATCGTATATTAATCATTATAACAAAGTTTAACAGCTTAATTAAAATAATTTATTTAATAGAATATAGACATGTCATTTTACTGTAAGTGTAAAATCCTGACATTACAATTGCAAGTGCACTCAATCGAATTAATTAGAGTTAATCATAGATTTAATTTCATGTATACTTCCACTTAAGTTTATTATTTTATTTGATGTCAATTTCTACGTAAATATTTGGTAGTACTCTTATGAATTTGACTTATAAAATCTCGATTCTTACGATTAATTGCATAATATACAAAAAAAAATAACCTTAAAATCACCCCCTTAAAAAAATTCTGATTCTGTCACGGGTAAAGATGACAATATTACTCCTAAAAACACTTTTTGAGATGATTTAAATGCAAATTTAACACATCCCAAATATAGAGATTCACAAATTTTCTTATAAATAATAAATAAATAAATAAAGAGAGGCCAAAAACAGCATATTGTAACACTCGCAACAGAGAATAAAAACCCATATTCAGACAACAAACCACTTATGTGGGTCCCAACTCCACTCTCTGTCCAACCATTTTCAATTTCCCGCAATACTTTGACTCCAACTTAGTGGCAGCCACGTAATTTACCCGAAGTCTAAGATCATTTATATAATACACGAAACGTCCATAGATTCCGTCCCTCTCAATTTGAAGCTGTAATTGTCAGTTCGTAAAACGAAAGAAGAGCGAAACTCTCCCCCAATATCCAAACAAACTTTCATCCCGCTCTTCAAAAAAACTCTCTTTCTGTGTAAGTCGGCCACTCACTCACTGAGTTCCAAGACGAGTTGTGAGAGCTCTTGCTAGCTTGTCTCTGTTGAATCTTGATCGATACTCCTACTGTTACTTGTTAACTGTTTTTTGATATGAAGAGTGATTGCGTATCTTTTTTTAGTTATTTTGTTTTGATGCATTTGAAGAATATATTTGTTGAAAGTTGCTTTTTATTGCGGATTGAAGGAATTCTGGAAAAGTTGAACCGAAAAGTTTTGTTGATGAATATAATTATGGAGGTTTTATCAGCTTTTTAATTATTTTTATTTTTTTTATCTGCAGATTTTATTGCAGCATATTGAGAAGATTGTGAAAGAAGGCTTAAGGAAATTTTCTGGTAAATGTTAATAACACTTTTTGCATAGTAATCAGAAAAAAAAATGGTATATATTAATACAGTTTTTACTTTTAACAATATACGTTTTTATTAGCCTAATTGTTTAGGAGTTATAACTGAATCTGGTGGGTGATGTTTGGGTCTCTCAATGTATACTCTAAATATAGAGATTCAAATTGTTTGGCTTTAAACTTGTGAAACAAACAAAGCTTAATGCAACCTGAAAAAAGGATTTAATATGAATAGAAATAACAAAAAAGGAAGTGCTTTTATTGTTTTTGTTCTAGTGGGAAGCCAGCGGCATCAATGATTTCTTTTTTCTATCAAAATATCAATATTTATGACATAAATATTACAAAAATTTAATTTGTGTGTCATGTCTAATCGCGTGCATATTAATCGTCTTATCGGGTGAGAATTTGTCAAACTTAGGAAGGTGTGCGTGGGTGTTAACAGGTAATGGGGTGTATAATTGCTGTCTATATTGTGTTGTGTGTATCAATAAAAGAATTCCCAATTTGGGATTAATCCCTTTTCTAGGGGATTCTATATGGGTTGGTGGAACCAGATCAGATGTCACATGCATTGTCTAAATTCATCTGGACAGTTTATCGACATTGGATTTCTTCAATTATTTTCTTTTTTTTTTAACCTTTTGTATCAATTTTAGAAAATAAATATAATGTTAGTAATCTTTGAAACAGTATTCACCGGAGTCAACCTAGTTGAACTGTTTTGTTAATAATGTCATCAGTTCAATCTTGTTGAGTATGTTTGTTTGTGTTGGCTTTTTTTTTCTGAAAAAAAGTATTATGAAAAATGTATTATTATTAAAAATATATTTCCTAGTGGCTTTGACTTACCTTTTTAATGTTTATGAGAACTTTCTTTAGGACCACTCAACAACTATTTTTTTATGGCATAAATTGGTTTTGGGGTATTCTTCAGATTCATGAACTTGATAGTTTATTCGAGTACGTGGTAGGTAATGCAAGTTAGTGAAGCAGTGCCGTGAGAGGAAACTCATTAACTTATTGAGAAGTTTAAGAGGAGAAATTCAGTAATTCAAAGTGGCAAAAATTGGATTTTGCAGCTTAATAGTAAGGTTTTTGTTTCAACTGTGAGTTGCTTAATTCCTCCTAGAACCTATCGTTTTCAATTCAGAATAGATTATACCACTGTCTTTTGGTTATAATTACAAGCTCATTTCATAAGTTTCTTGCCTTCGTATTAGATATTCTGTTATGCCTAATTTTGTTATAAATGCCAAGACTTTTGCCAGCTATGGTTATAGTACCAGAAATCTTTCTTGTACAATAACAGAACTGGCTCCATAACTCCCTTGTTAAGAAAATATATCTATTATGTGGTAGGATATCTTATATTAGTGATTCGTTATTGTCATAGATGTACTCCTAATCCTGTAAATTGTAAAGAAACAGCTAGGAAAGGTAACTGGTATGTTGCAATATGCATTATTGGTTTCTAAACTTGAAATTATATCTCTAGCAGTCTGATTTTCTGAAATTTATTTTGTTTTTTCATTTTCTTTCTGTGTGCAGAATGTCTTACCTTGATGTGTTTTTTCAAGCGAAATTAATTTGAAAAACTGAGGAAGAGATGCCTAGGCGCCGCGTCAGGGAATCTGTAAAATCTTTTTTTAGCAATCACATTGATCCAGAGAAGGATGAGCAACTCAAAGGGAGTAAGACAGGTGATTTCATCTATCTATAACCCGGTTTTTGAGGATTATAGAGACTGAAAAACAACAAGTTGATGACCAAATCCATGCAGCTCGTTCACAAGTTTTTTATGTTACACTTTGCATCTTAAATTGTTTTTGATTATTTTCGGTGAACATTGAGATATATCATGCCTATGCAGAAATTGATGATAAAGTGGAAAAGATCTTGAAACTTGTTAAAGATGATACCGAAGGTCAAGACGGGCCCCTTGTTGATTTGATCAAGGATTTCCACCAAAATTACCAGTCACTTTATGAACACTACGATCATCTGACCGGAGAGCTAAGAAGCAAGTTTTGTGGGAAAAAAGGGGCAGATTCTTCTTCCTCATCTAGCTCAGAATCAGAATCAGAATCTGACCCTTCTTCTAAAGACAAAGGCAGTAAAAATGGAAAACTCCAAAGTGAATATCAGAAAATAGCTGATGGCATAAGGCAAGAATTTGAAACAGCAAAACTAGAAGTTGCTAATCTGAAGAATAAATTGTCAGCACGAGATGTAGAGAAGGAAGCTCTGAATTCAGAGCATCAAATAGCTTTAAAGAAGATACATGAAGCGGATGAAATCATCACAAATTTGAAGCTTGAAGTTGAAAGGTCTGACACCGAGAAAGCAAAACTTCTGTCAGAAAATGGAGAACTCCAACTAAATTTAGAAGCTGCTGGTCGGAAAGAAGCAGAAATGAATAAGTGGTTGGAAGATCTGAACGCTGAAAAAGAAAACTTGATCATGGAAAAGGAAGCTGCCATAAGAAGGTTCGAAGAGGGAGAGAAGATTGTGCAGGAGCTGAAAAGTGGAGTTGACAGACTTAAAAATGAAAAGGTGATTCTTGAGCAAGAACTGGAAAGTGTTAAAGCAGAAGCTTCCGGTGTAAAGCAGATACTCCAATCTACTGAACAGAAAGTTTCAGATTTAGCTCAGAATTTGTCAGTTACTAAGGAAGAGAAGGAATCTCTGGCATCAGAGATTTTATCATTAAATCAGAGACTGGAAGATGTGAACAGTGAGAAAGATAACTTGGCAGCAGAAAAAGAAGCTGCACTAAGAAGAATTGAAGAGGGAGAGCAGACCACAGGAGATTTAAAAATTTTGACTGATCAACTGCAGGACGACAAGGCAACCCTTGGGCAAGTAGTAGGAAGACTCAGAGAGGAACAAACATCACAAATTAACAATCTGCAACAAGAAATGGATTCCTTGCGGAAGGAGAAAACTGACCTACAGTTGCAGCTTGAAAGAGAAAAGCAAGATTTTTCTGGAAAAATTACCGAAATGGAGAGTCAAAAGACGGAGTTAATGAGCCAGATTTCCGATCAGCAAAGAATGCTTGAAGAACAAGAGGAAGCATATAAGAAGCTGAGTGAGGAGTATTATCAACTAGAAGGTTTGTTTCATGAATGCAAGTCAAATCTCGAATTAGCAGAAAAGAGGGTGGAACAAATGACAGAGGAATTAAAAACAAATTCTGGTTCTAAGGATCAAACAGTCTCCGAGTTAGAAGAAACAGTTGAAGACTTGAGGAGAGATCTTGAAGTAAAAGGAGATGAACTCAGTTCCATGGTTGATACCGTTCGCACAATTGAGGTTAAGCTTCGGCTGTCAAACCAGAAGCTTCGGGTTACAGACCAATTACTGACAGAGAAAGAAGAGATCTTCAGGAAAGCAGAAGCCAAGTACCTGGCAGAAAAAGCATCACTTGAAGAAAGGGTTGCTGCACTCTCGGGGATCATCGCTGCCAACAACGAGGCTTGTCGAAGAATGGTCTCCGATGTTACAGAGAAAGCAGAAAGTACCCTAAGAGGAATGGATGCGTTGACCCAAAGATTCGAGGAAGACTGCAACAGATACGAAAATCGTCTTACAGAAATGGAAGTTGAACTCAGCATTGCAAAGAATTGGTCCATCGAAACTAAGATCCAGAAGGAAAAACTGCAGAATGAGGTAGCCGAGTTACTTGTGCAGCTGCGCGATGCAAAACAACATCATTCATCATTAACAGAGAAAGTCCAACAACTAGAGCTAACACTGAGCACGGAAGAATGCGAAAACGTGAAACTGACAAAAGCCGTCGACCAACTGGAGAAGAAGACGGAATTACTGGAGACAACAATGAAAGAGAAGGATGAAGGAATAATAGAACTTGGAGAAGAGAAGAGGGAAGCCATAAGACAGCTCTGCCTGTGGATTGATTATCACAGGAGTCGATATGATTATCTGAAGGAACTACTTTCAAAGATGCCAGTCCGAGAGCAGAGAGCTGCATAAAGTCCTGAAATTCAAGTAAATTCATTCTAACTTTTTCTCAAATTGGATCATTTGTGCTCGAAATTTTGTGGTTCTAAGGCTAATGTTGAAAATAACATAGTTGGGAAATGGTTGGTTATTACAAATGAGCATACGTATTTATAGCTTGGTGGCATTTGATTCATTGGATATAAATTTGATGGTTACATACATTTGTTTGTTGTTAACATTTATTTTTGTTAGCACAAGATCTGTAAATGTGTAAAACTGATTCTTACATTGGTGAACTCGTTAGAAACCATCATCGTGACGATGTGAACCGATGGTTAGATTTTACCTTTCAAACTGGTTTGATACTAAGCTATTGGTTCGATAATAGCTGTAGAGCACCTAATGATCTTGTTGTTATAAGGATTGCTTCATAACAAAGAATATTCATAATACGAATAAGTTGTTTTTTTTAAAAAAAAAATCAAATCAGAAAATATTTTTATGATTTTTTGATGTTTAATATCAACCAAATGAGTTAAAAGAAAATAATCTAAAAACCAACAAAAAAAATATAACTAATCTTGGATTTATTTTTAAAGAGATTTTTTTTGCTTATGAAATATGAGATCACATTTTCTATTAATAGTTACTTTTACCTATTAAATTCAAAAGTTAAAAAATTAACTTTAATAAAAAATTTTAAACTATTTTTTAATTGAGTGTCAAACCGAAAAAGAAAAATGATTCTAAAACTATTCCTGAAGCTAACCATGATGTGGCAAATTCACAACCGTGTGCTTGGGCGTTGAGATCGAATAAAAGAAATTATTTTCCGTCAAACAAGCTAAGATAGGGTAACCGAAAAAACCAGCATATTCATATGAACCCCAAAAATAATACTCTCTTCTAAAATAGAGCAGCCATCAACAGGCAGAAATGAGCGTGAAACAACACTAAAATTCTCCATAAACCTAATTTGAAATACATCCACTCCATCATTTCCTGACATTTATTAGCATGGAATATAAGAATAAGAAATCTACGATAGTAAGCACGGTTTTCCACGAAGATAATCGATACGAATGGGGGGCGGAACGGAATATTAACACGGAGTTTAAAGTCGGCTTTGAAAGCTACCTTGCTGTCTGGATATGAGATTAACATCAACCGGCCTTCTGCTAATACTCCTTCAAACAGAAGCACAAAATTTCGACTAATATATGGCGTAAAGCTTTTCGTACTTCAGTCAGATATTCTCATCTCGACTCCAAGGACGTCCTTCACCAACTCGTACGTCACAAATGCAATTGCTATGGACGGCACCACCTGAAATATTCGATAAGATGCGTAAGAACCTATAACGTTGGCGATTAATGGAAGATCTACCCAACAGACGATGAAAGTAAATGAAAACAAAACAGGCACTATGATGAGTAGGAGTTAACATAGGTTATAAACATTTGGTGTATACCTTCACGGAATTGGGAACCAAACCCTTGTACAACGCGCCAAACCCCTCATGCCGCACTGTTTTCCTGAACGCATCAACCATACCGGTGTATTCAAGAGACTTGCGCTTCCCATCACCAGTGACAACTGAAGCAGCATCCTTCCAACCCACCATCTGCATCCTCCGCCGAATAACATCAAGTGGATAAGCAACTGTTTGACCAACAGTTCCAGCCGCAGCCCCGCAAGCAAGTCTTGTTGTCACACCTAACTCATTGTTGTCATTAACCAGTCCAAATAGATTAGTTTTCAGCAAATGGTCTTTGAGAGATTCATACACGGCAAAGTTGAGGCCCACGTATGGTACCTGTAAGAATGCATATAATAGTCAAAAAATAATTCCACAGGTTCTTAAGGTTTTGGCATACAACTTTACTGAAACTAATCGGGGACAAGAATTGCAGTAATATCGAGTAAAAGCCAACACAAGAACAAGAAAATTCAGATGCATTATAGTAAAATACTTCCACTTACAACTCCAATGACAGAAGGCAGCCAGCCTCTGTATAAAGCCCGAGGACCTTCTTCTCTGAAGACTGTTGTTAGAGCATGCATAATTCCTCTATATTGGCGAGGAGACTTGTCTGTCTGCAAGATAAACATGCAAATTATGAATACATTCATCACTTTATCAAGACTACAATAAACACATCACAAAGTGGCGATAATAAAAATGACTCTAAGCTCCCAAAATGCACTTCTATAGAACAAACTTCATGTATTACCTGGACTGTTAGCCTACCCCGAACCATGTCCATTGGGTAAGTTGCTGACATGGCAATAATTCCAGCACATGCTCCAGCACCAAGACGTAAAATAGGAGTAAGCTGGGCATCTTCTGCAAATGTGAAGGAAAAAAAAAGGTCAAAGAGACAAATAACAATACCAAAGCTACATCATTACTGTGCCAATTACAGCCACTCTCTCACATACACAACTATTTAAAAAATGAAATCAACAACCATATGACAAAATCAAAGTCTATTCATACCATTGCCAGTTTGCCGTCTGTAGAGCCACAATATACCCCTGCTCATGGAAGTGGTGGAAGAAGGCACACAATATTTCATTAGACAGAAGAATAAATGTTATTTGCCACTTGAATATTCATTATCCCATATGAGATAAATAAATGCCCACGACAAAGATGAAAATAAAAGGTCATTTGAAAATAAGAAAACTTACTTTGACGCTTCCTCATAACTAAAGAATTTGACAGCTGAATTTGGAACAATTCGTGCACAATTAGTTCCATTTCCTTTAAACAATCCTACTAAACCTTCAGTTCTCCATATGTATTTCAAACCCTGAATGGTTCCACTGTATCTTATACTGTGAGGATTTTGCACCTGCATGTTCAGAAGTATTGATATCACATAACAACGACAATGCATCACAATCAAAGAAAATATCAAGACATATTCTTCCACAAACCATCACTAACACCTTCCTAATCTCTCATCATATTCCAATCAAACCTAAACACACAAAATATAGTATTACCCCGCATTTGTTAAGCCATAACACACCAAAGAGTCAAAAGCCCAAGAAATATAAACAATATAAGTAGGGCCGCAACAGACTGTACCTGGAGAAGAATTTTTAACCTCTCTAAAGGAGCAACAGCAGTACGTGACCTATGATAGATAGAAAAACATTTAGCGCATTGAAATGATCACTCAGGTTTACAAAACTTCAATAAAGCTTAAATCAAACGTTATATAAGAGCTAAGTAAATTTTTTCACACTTATAGACAAATGTAAACACTATTAAAACTCTTCTTAACAAATCTCTCCAAAAAAAAACCTTGATCAACCAACTATAATAATAATCAGTTAAGAAACGAATTATTCTAACATTCTCTCCCTCATTTTACATTAATTTCAGAAACACAATTAAAAAATAAACCAAAACTTTCATCAATTCCAAAACAAATTAACACATACCAACTCCTCTAAACAATTCTACATTTCTCCAAACCCTCCAGAACACATAAAAAATTCCACAACTAATAATCCAAAACAAAAGCTCAACTTTCACCAATTCAAAACAAATTAATACATACCAACTACTCCAAACAATCCATACTAAAGAACCCAAAATCCAAAACTCAAAAAAGATTCAATCTTTACAACAAACCACCTAAAATCAACCAAAAAAAACACAACAAAAGCAGAAAAAGAACATACACGCCTCCAGCAATTCCACCAGCGATAAGAGACTTGCAGATGCTAAGAAGAGCAGGTCTAGTTGGAGCAGTGACGTTGACGTTTTCACGAGCAAGTTTTGCTTCTTCAGCGAGATTAACGATTGTGGTGGAAACAGATTTAACGTCCTCAGAGGCCATTTTAAAATTCAAACTTCCGGCGTTGACTACCGGAGAGAGATGAATTGATGGGCTTTCGGAGAAGATGGTTTAGTGGAGGGGGTGAGCTTGCATTTGTGACAGAGAATATAGTTTGGACTTTGGAGGCGGTTCTTAGAGAGAGAGAGAGAGTTACATAGGGTTTAGTTATGAGTGGAAATGCTAAACCCAATTTGAGATACAGAAAGAGAGAGATTAATGATTTTTTTTCTGGTTAGTATAAGATAAATTCGGAAGATAATTAAGATTAAAACTAATTATGTGTCATTATGGGAAGGTGTTTGTGAAAGTATTTCACTAATAATTACCATTGAGTTGTGATTAATTGGCAATTTAGGCTACATTTATAATAAGGATTCAATTGGAAAATATATACTAAAATGTGTATTACAAGTAGAAAAATGTTGGAAAGAATAATTCTCTCTTTCATCACACTATTAGTGTGAATTTTTATTATTCGTGTTATAATTGTACTATGTTATCTTTATAAAACATTATTATTTATATTATGAATATTACAAAAATAAATTTTATATCATATGTGTCATATCATAATTGTACATTCACAAATCGTATTATCATGTCAAAAATTAATTACTTTGTGCTTAAATTTCTATCAACATAATACATGACTAATCAAAGAAAAATAGAGGAGAATTTTTTATGTTTCACAAAATATTTAAAAATATAATAAAAAATATAATTTAGACAAAAAAATATTTTTTCAAAAAATAAAAATGTTAATTTTTTATTATTTTTTAAATTATAATTAGTTAATTTATATTATTAGTATTCAAATATTAAAAAATCAAAAAAATATTTTTACAAAAAATAAATTCCTTCGAATAAAAGAACCTTAATTATTTTTATCGGAGAATCACGAATGCTACAAGTCTACAAAAGTCTGCATATTGTAAAATTAATAATTTAATATCATTATTGGTTTATAACAAAATAATAAAATTTATTGTAAATAAGATACCTAATTCCATGATTTTCATCAATATCATGGAGATGCCTTCACATAGTGACATTTCTCTAAATAAAATGTCATTATTTAGAAAATTCACATCAAAGCATAAGAATTACATTCTTGAAAAAAGAATGTTACTTTTTTATGCACTTGCTTATTATTTTGCCACTACAAAATTTGAACCTCAATCAAAGTTACCTTGCAAAAACAATTAAACATTGAGCCTCTTACAGTAAATTTATTTTGTATTTATTTACCGTTCATCTTCAGAGTTATATTTATTGTATTGTAGAAATAATTTCTTTTAACTATCATTGATGTAAACATGCTTGTCATTTTTTTTATCTTTTATCTCTTTTAAAATAAAATAGTTAGTCGTTCAAAAAGATTGACTTAGATGGTTAAGATGTTTGCTACAAAGTTGGGGTTCAAAGCATCACACCATTAAATTTATTTCTCTTTAATAAGTTGCACGCAAAATCTCGACCGTAAATTTTTATTAAGATTGATATACAATTGAGTAAAAACTCGGTTAAAAGAGTTTTGTTCTTGTAATCATGTTCGACTCGAAAGATAATTCGTCTGATTTTAATAGTAGTTTAAATATACCGTCGACAATTCGTACACAGACAGAAAACCTCGCGTTCCAACAAGAAAAAGAAGATACTACTCTACCTAAGGATGCGACAGTTTAGTTTCTAAAATAGAAGGACTCAACTTTGTGAAATCTTAAATTTTGGGAACCAAAAAACAATATCCGGAATGTTTTAGATGCAGGCATAAAATGTCTTTATTTATCAAGTTTAGGTTGTCGAAATCATATGGAAAATTAGGAAATGGTGAAGGTTGAGGTCCACATATCCAACACACCTACA
>CANYCX010936715.1:0-17354 GCA_948193385.1 Breynia disticha f. nivosa | reverse complement strand
AAAAAAAATTGGACGTGTATTTAGTGCTTTGGTGGCTTTGTTTGACAAGGAGAAAAATATGGGGACGGGAATGGCGTGGATAATGAGGCATATGACAAAGTAAAGCGAAGAGTCAAGGAGGCTTGGCTGAACTGGTAAAGTTGAGGATCCCAGATCTCTTCCCAGCCTTGTAATCTGGGTTTGAATCTGTCCAACGACACTTTGCTGGT
This sequence comes from Breynia disticha f. nivosa, assembly GCA_948193385.1. Classification (NCBI taxonomy): domain Eukaryota; kingdom Viridiplantae; phylum Streptophyta; class Magnoliopsida; order Malpighiales; family Phyllanthaceae; genus Breynia; species Breynia disticha. The sequence continues at coordinate 17,145 of CANYCX010936715.1, read as the reverse complement.
GGGCTACTGCCCTGGGCTTCCTTGGTGGTCACACGTTCAGAAGGAGATCCCTTCTCGCTCAGTGTGGTTTCGCGGCGCAAGGCCGCCCGCTGAGTTGGCCTTCTTGCAGGCCCTTCTGGCAGCTCCGACTGCTGGGTGGATCCCCTGCTAGGCATTCGCTCTCTAACCGGATTCTTTGAGGTTGAGCTCCCCTTGTACCAATTTTAGTGACAAAAAAAAAACAAAGTAAAGCGAAGACCCATAAGTCTTGCCTTGGAGGTCAAAAAGAGAGTCTTGGGTTGGTTTACGTGTATTTATATCCCGGGACACCCCTCATCTGTGGGTTCAGCAGTTAAGGTATCCAACCTCTTTCCTTGTAATCGCGGGTTCGATTTTCCGTAGCTACGCTGAGGGAGGCATATAGGTTCTAACCTCTAGGACAACTTAATTTAAGAGTGAATGCATAAACGTGGAGAAGAAAAATATGGATACCAATATTTCAACAACACAAGGAAATATTGCATTATGTTATATTGTAAAAATAGTGTAAAAAAGTTCTTAGTAATAAAAATATCAAACTTTAAATTTTGTATTGTAAAAATAGTCAGATTTATAAATTCGCATTGTGTAAGTTGTTACAGATTTGTAAGTTTATATACGTTCACATTTGTAAATTTATATAAGTTCACACAATCGTAAACTTGTAAATATGAACATATATAAACTTATAAATATGATTATTTTTATAATATAAAATTTTAAATTGGTTATTTTTATAACGGAAAATTAGGGGAATGTTCATTTTTGTGTTTTCAATTGTAGGAATGTCAGGGTATGTTGGTCAATTATATGAATGCCCGATTTCGAATTTGTAATTGTAAAAAATGACAGGTTATGTGTTTAGTATTCATTATTGTTTATTTTTAGAGAGAATAAAAAGTAACATTTTTGCAATTTAAAGCATGAAATCGGGCATTCATATAATTAACCAACGTTGAACGAACATAAACAAAAATGAACAAAAATACCCTGACATTCTTATAATTTCAAATTCAAATCGTTATAGTTTACTTAATTATAAATTATCAGTTATTATAATTATATTACTTCACTTAGCCCACACACCCTCATATCCATCTATTTTATCGGAAATTGGATTCTAAGTCATTTCACCAGGCCCAACAATGCGTCCATTTGCTGAAAATTTGGACATTAGAGTTCAAATGTAGTCGTAAATCTCACCAAGAAGTTTATAACAATCATCATTTATTATTTTTTTATTTTATTAATTTTTTCTTTCTACACATAAACTTTTTATTATACTCTATTTGAAACTCGTTATACTCTATATATTTATAACTTTTAAAAAATAAATTTAAAATTAATTTTGGTGGGCTCCACAACGTCTGAGTTTCGCTCTTATGAAACGCTTCACAAATACCATATGCATGCTGACGTGGTGGATATAAACCCACCACTGCAGTTGCTCTAATACCACTTTAACAAATATTTTAATAAAGATATCAACGTATTGATTTAATGCAACATAGATTGTTCCATAAAATATTGTTGCGTGTGTATAAAATAATGGGCAAATAAATTAATAAATAGGCTACAATTAAAAGAAGTATCAATTCTAAAAGTATTTGAAAAGGAGTACTAATGTTAGAGCACATTTAAATGGTAATAAAAATAAAAAAATATTAAAAGAAAGTATTTGTCTAAAATTTTTCAATAAATAATGACTAATTATGAAGTAATTAATAATTCTCGTTGAAATATAATATTATTTTCTAGTATCATGAAAACTAATGAATAATTATTGTTGAAATATAATATTCCTTTTCTAGTATTATGAAAAAATATTCATTTTGTTCTAGAGTATTTTTTTTTAAAAAAAATTATTTGAATTGAATATGTATTTTTTATATTTCACTCTTTATAAATATTATTAATTGATAAGTAGAACTATCTATAATAGAAAATAAATAAAAGATGTCTTAAAAAAAGATATGTGTGCAATAAAAAAATATATTTTAAATGATATTTTAAAATACATTTTTGTTTCATATAAAGAGAGACAAAAAGAATAATATTTCAATATTTACAGAAATGACAATGAGATGCTCGAGATCAGATTTATAGCTTCCACGTCCACGCTCAAGAATATTTTTTATAACAATTAAAAAATACATTTCTTTTTTTAATTATTATAATTTAAAATATATATTTTTTAGCACAATTAATATCAAATTAACAAATAAAGCGAACGTCTTTATATTTTTATTTTTATAATCAAAAACTAAAAAATATATAAAATATCTTATACTATATTATATACATTATATTCTTTACATACTTGTATACAACAGGACAGTTTTGAAACGAAGTGTATAAAATAACAACTTTGTCCTATTTTTATTATTTTTAATTTTGTATTGTCCGTATTCTGTTATGTTTTCATCAAGTTGAAAAACTCGTTCTATTCGAATTGAGTTAGACTAGTACTTCCGGATTATTTTGCCATCCTTAAATATGTAATATGCGTGAATTGAAATTTTTAAAGGTAGAAACTAGTGGCGTGGCGTGCGTACAAAAGTTGAGATTGATTATGATTTGCGTTGAATTTTAGGGACTAATTTGTGTTATTGGTTAAGAAAGAGGAGTGATGAGGGAGACAACATTGTACCATTTTTCTCTCGTAAATTTTAATTTGAGGACATTTAGGGAGGGACACAATGAGTTCTTTTCTTTATTTTATTAAACTGTATTAATTATGTAAAATAAAAACTGCTTGTTACTGAATAAATAGAAGACTCAGATTTATTTTTGCAGGATCTAACAGTCAAAAATAAATGTCTCATTCAGTCTCCTCTTTAAGGGGACTCACCATAAAACTCCCCTTTTTCTCTGCGTTCAGTGGTCAAAAGATCAAAAACTGAGTCTGTGGGTTTCAATTCATGCATTTATAGCGGCACTAAGAAAAAAATTATGGAATTCTTGCGTCATTTTATTCGTGGATAATCCAATTCCTTTGCTAAAATTTTGTAAGAAAAAAGGCGATATTACATTTTTTGGTCTGAACACGATGTATCTTAAACACCCTATACTAATTCTCGTTCGAGTCAGGCAGAACCACAATGACGGCAAAACTCTCCCAACCAAGTTTTAACGCAGTTGCGTACCACCACAAGGGCGGCAAAACTCTCCCATCCAAGTTTTAACGTAGTTGCGTAATCAATACTTGAATTCAAGATCTCTGATTAAGCTAAAATAATTTTACGCCAATTAATCTACACGCGTGGTGGTAAGGCAACATTACATTTGATTTATGTGTTTGGTGCAGAGAAGAGCGTCAAATGTGAATGCCATTTTGTCTCATACAACTCCTATCCAATCCAATCCCACACCACATCTTTCTTCCACCCCACAACTGATTTAACTACCAGAATAATTCCAAAATTATATAAAAAACAAACAAAAAATAATCCAACCAAGCAGTCTGTTACTGTTCGAACCACAAAAAAAATGTTAGCTAAAGAATCGGGTGGTTCAACCTTCGAGCTTCCCGATGAAGTTCTCCAAGTCCTACCGTCCGATCCTTTCGAGCAACTCGATGTCGCGCGTAAGATCACTTCCATTGCTCTCTCCTCTCGCGTTTCCGCTCTTGAGTCCGAGTCTGAATCCCTCCGTTCCCTGCTCGCCCACAAAGACCAAATTATTTCCGACCTTAACTCCCAGATTGAGTCTCTTGATTCCTCCCTTGCTGACGTGTCTGATAAACTCGCACACGCTGATTCGGAGAAGGTTTGGTCGGTGTTTTTTTTTTTTATAAATTCGAAAGTGAATGTTTGTTTACTTGTGGGGTTTCTGTGTTGTGTAGGAGAGTTTGGTGCGAGAGAATGTTTCGTTGGCGAATACTGTGAAGAAGCTTCAAAGAGATGTTTCTAAGGTTATTATTTTTGTGTGCTATGAATCTTAATTACGAGACAAGGCGAGGCGGAGCGAATTATAGCTTATATAAAGCAAACAGTAACTCTTTTTGATAGTGCAGTGCCCTTTACCGCAAGGGCCTGTTTAAAGCGGACAATAATTCAGTGGTTTGATTGATTTGTATAATTAAGTTAATTAAAGTTGATTGATTTGGTTTGATTGTAGTTGGAGGTGTTTAGAAAGACACTTATGAAATCACTTCAAGAGGACGAGGATAGCTCTGTGAGTTCTACTTTTCGTTGTTGTGTGTTTGTTTTGAGTTTAATTGGAGTGCTCGGAGTTGAATTGTTTGGTTTCTGCTACAGGGAGGAAATCAACATATTATTGCTAAGCCGACACCCAATGGTAATTTGTGATTCTGTTTAGTTTAGTTTGATTGTGTTATGCCCAATTGTTAGAAGGTATTTGTGGTAATGTGCTTAGTGATTTTAATGTCCTTGTGGGATTAAGGTTTGATCAGTTTTGTGTTTTGCATTCTTGTTATGTAAATATAGTGACGTGGTAATTACCAATACGATTTCTTTTTCTTTCTTTGCTTGGTATGGGACCAATGATAGTTGAATGTTTAGTTCGATTTTAGTAGGTCTTTGTAGCAATGTACCTTGTGATTGTAAGGTTCTTGAGGGATTAATTTTTCTGAGCTTTGTGTCTTCAATTGTTTTATGTATATACATTGATGTGGTTTGTTACCAAAATGATTGTATTTTTTCCCCATCTTTTCTGGGTATGAAGAACTGCAACATTAGTGAACAGTTGTAATGTTACTTGAAGAACTGCTACATTAGTGATCATGCGCTTTTCGAGCTCAGTTATTTTTTGGCTTGAATGTTATGATTGTATGAATTGGATAAACCAATTCCAAATTTCCTACGTACCTGTTGAAAAATTGAGTCACTTATGATGTGAAATTTGGTAGCCTTGCATGTCAACTTTCCAATTTTTAACTCAGAAAGCTGTTTTCTTATTTGTTTCAGAAGATGAAGTCATGCTGCCACCCGCAAGGACATCTTCAATGAGAAGCCAATTCTCTGAAGCTGGAAATTCATTTGTTGAGGATCGCGAAGCAGATCGTACTTCACTTCTTTTTCTTCCCGCAAAAAAAAAACATTGGCCATCTTTATATCCAGTTGTTATGAGTTTTTATTTTGAAGATTTAGTAGTTTCTTGCACGGTGCTCCCATCTTTATGCAATGTTTGTTATCCTAACAGGTGTGAGACTGGGCATATCCCTTGGTATGCCGATTGCATCACAAACAAGCACACCCAAGTTTACTCCTCCTGGCTCTCCTCCAAGTATATCAGCTTCCGTGTCTCCCACCAGAACATCTAAGCCAGCATCCCCTAGAAGGCATTCAATGTCATTTTCTACCTCTAGAGGTTTAGATGATAGGTCATCTGTGTTCTCTACCTCAAGCTCTGATACTGGTATGCAAACTCTTTTAAATTTAATTATGGTAACGTTCTAATCTATGAGGAAGTGTTGTTGACACTGATTAGCTCAGCCTCCATTGCCATATAATTTATTTTGCAAACTACTGTGAGCTCATTCTGCACTTGTCTTGAATAGATGCTTCTGTGTCTCAAACATATTCCCAATTGAAGATGAAGCAATAGAGTGGAGATATCAAATTTTAATTGATTCTAGATATATTTAACCCTTTTGAATTTATCTTGTGGGAGACGCACAATAGAGGTGGATAGCTCTTGATAATATGCCATTAAGCAGCTCGCATTTCTTTTTCTTTCTCAGGACGAACTAGAGTTGATGGAAAAGAATTCTTCCGCCAAGTCAGGCAAGTGCATTGTTCTGAAAGACTTGAACCTGTTGAAAAACTTGCTTTATGGGGTCAAACTTATTCAGAACACAGTTGTGTCAAAATATAAAAGATCTGTATCTCAGATACAATAGATGCTTTTATTTTCTTACAGCAGGCCACAAGCTTTATTTTTGTGCGGAAGCTTGCTTCACATTGTTCACAATGCCCACAAGTGTTTTTAACATAACCAATTATTTTGTTTAACCAGGAGCCGATTGTCATATGAGCAGTTCGGTGCATTTTTGGCAAATGTTAAGGAATTGAATTCACACAAGCAAACTAAAGAAGTACTTCTCACTCCCCTTTTTTGTGAAAAACTCCTATGCTCCTGTATTAACCTGTCTGACTGTAATTTGCAGGAGACTTTAAGGAAGGCGGATGAGATTTTTGGCCCAGACAACAAGGACCTGTATGCAATATTTGAGAGCTTGATCACCCGTAAGTGAAAATCATGAATGAAGCTACACATGTGGGCTACTTGTCATTTCTAGTTATGTGCATTACTTTTCCACTTCATTACCTTTTAGCTCCACCTTTTTGCTGTAAATTATTGATTCTGCATCAAGCTTCATAATGGAGGAAACTTAGTTTCTTCATTGTTTGCTTGGAATACTGGCGAAGCCAGTTATTAACAGCTTGTCTCTTCTTATAAGATGCTTGATCAAAAAGTCATTCTTCAAATTACATGCTGAAATAATGAATGCCGACGTTGTTACAAGGAATCAAATAACGTGCAAGCTGGTCTGAAGTTGTGCATGTATCTATGTCATATTGTGAAAAGATTGCTTGATCAGCAAAACAGTTTCATATTGATGTAAAACTATTATTGAAAGCTTCTGTGTTTGTTCACTTTACATTTTTCCTTAGTCGGGCGAGGCAACGATGGAGATGTATATTATTTTATTCTAGGAGACCTTCGTCCCTGACGATAGGCTTTTCCCAAGTTCTCAACTTGAAGAAAGGGTTTAAGGAAACGCAACTTAAATTAATCAATGATTCGAATCTTCTATGGATGGCAAAAAAAAAAACATATTCGTGGGGACTCAATTCGGCTCAACAAAAATGAGCGGAGTTTTTTCAATATTTGATGGACGAAACAGGACATGAAGTAATCTGAAATTAAAAATGAGAAAGAGGTGAGATTGATATTAATTAATATATATATATATATATAAATTAAACTGGAACCAGAACCTGCAGTTCATGATTCCGAACTGACAGTTCGCTTAATTTTTAAGAGAATATTGAATCATAATTGACAGAGTCGGAATCGAAACTGAATCAACCCGAATCGATTAGATTCGGTTTTGGTTTCACTGTTTATAAAACCGTGAATTGTCGGTTATGAATTGAAATCGGTAGGTCAAAACCAATTTACACCTCTAAATGAAGCACAATAAAATGAGAAAATCATAATCCAAATCGGTAGGAAAAGAAAAAAGTTGCGGAGTAACTAATCCCCACCGTACCGATTTAGAGGAACAGTAATAATAGAGGCCATGGTGTGAAACCTTTTCTATTAATCTTCAACTTGGTCTCTTGCGATGAACACATATATTAAGCTATCCCAAAATAAGAAAACAAAATTCACAAAGCTACGTTGCTCTTTTCACTCTCCATTCCATATACTAATTTTTGGATATTTAATTTTCTTGTTGTAATCTGATGATGGGCTATTCACTATCCTTTTCTTGAATTCATAGCTATACCCAAAATGAGGAGACTTATTAAAATGACAGATAAAGCCGATTTTCATGCATGAAAATCAGGTGAATTCTCAGACAAACCATCCAATATTATTAGAGCAACTTAAACCACAAACCATTCCTACCACAATTTGCACGTACTTCTCTTTTCTCTTCCACATTTACAATTCCTTCTCTTTTCTTCAGGTTCATGGCAGATATCCACGAATCTGCAGATTCTTCCCGGTACCTTTTCTGTTCATTTGGCTTCGCAATTATGTTGATGCATGATTTAATGTTGGTACAGTTGTTTAAGTAGAAGAAAATGGGATACTTCTCCGACCAAGTTCAGTTCAGGATTCGAAATGGTCTTGTCTTGAATTGTTGGTAACTTGCATGTTTCAATAATTATGATATTTGTCGGCAATGGAATTTGCTAATTGATGTCGTTTAATCCTGTTTTCAGCTATGGCATATTATCAGTTTTGTTCTGATGTTTCGTTTCTGTATCTGCAGCAAAAGTTCTCATGATTCAGCAAATGAAAATCAGGCGAAGGATTCTCCTTTCTCGGGGAGATTGGCACGAGCTGGATTTTCCGACTCGTTTTCATCTTGCGGTATATTTATAACAATCTTAACGTTCTTCTTGATGAAATTAATGTTTTTCTTTCTGGATTTTATGACATTTATGTTAATGGCAGTCTTATGTATGTATGTCAGACATAGGATTGGAGGCAATGGCTGCAGAATCTGCTGCGGAAGCCTCTGAGGAGGCTAAGCAAGATGAGGCAATAGGAGTGTCCTCTCCGAGAGGAATTCCGGAGGATTGTTCAACTGGCTCGGCATGGGAAAAGATTAGCACTTCAAATAGATTAGAGTCTGAAACAGGGACTTCTGGATCAGAAGAACAATCAAATTCAGCAATTAGTTTGCAGTGGCGTGACTTGATAAGTGTATTTAAAATTGGTCCTTCAATGCGCAAACAAAGCTCCTCTCACCTGAAGAAAGGAGTTCCCAAGCTCACTAGAAGGAAAAGCAGGAAACTTCGAGAGGAATTTGTACCTGCTCTCGGTTGTATTGATGCTGATCTTTGCTACCTGAAGCCTTCCTGGAAGAACTATTCACTTTCAGAAATTCAAGCTGCAACAGACAATTTTAGCCAAGGTTTGCTCATCTCTCTGAACCTGAATAAATTCAATTTTTCTGTTTAAACTTCCCAAATGCAATCTCTTTTAATGTTTCTAGTATCTGACCGTAGTTTATCCTCATTTTTTTTTCTGCAAAGAAAACCTGATTGGACAGGGAGGTTATGCTGAAGTTTACAAGGGGAAATTGCAGGACGATCAGCTTGTCGCGATAAAACGTCTAACAAGAGGTTCCACAGAAGAAATGACTGTGGATTTCCTGTCTGAACTTGGGATTATAGTACATGTTGATCATCCTAACATTGCCAAACTAGTTGGCTATGGTGTTGAAGGAGGAATGCATCTTGTTCTTGAATTGTCAGCCCATGGCAGCCTTGCATCTTTGCTTTATGGTCTGTTAATTAATTATAAGATTCTGAAAGATACTTCTTTCCATTTTTTCCCCAAACAATTTCAAATACATCAGCTCCATTCTTGATACATGAATTCAGGTCCAAAAGAAAAGCTGGATTGGGGTAAGAGATTCAAAATTGCTTTAGGAACAGCCAATGGACTTCTGTATCTTCATGAGGGTTGCCAAAGAAGAATCATACACAAAGATATCAAGGCTTCTAATATATTGCTGACAGAAGATTTTGAGCCTCAGGCAAGAATTTTAGCTGATTTCTACACCTTTCTCACAAGTTTTTTTTCATTGAGTTATCTACTTCCATACTTGATTTCAGATTTCGGATTTCGGGCTCGCAAAATGGCTCCCGGAGCAGTGGACTCATCACACTGTATCAAAAGTTGAAGGCACATTTGGGTGTGAAACTTGAAACTTAAAGCATCAAATTGAACCATAAAGAGGATTCTTTGCAACAATTTGATGATGTTTTATTTTGTTACAGATACCTTCCTCCTGAGTTTTTCATGCATGGAATTGTAGATGAGAAAACTGATGTTTATGCATATGGTGTGCTGCTATTAGAGCTCATTACTGGAAGGCAAGCTTTAGACAGTTCACAGCATAGTCTTGTAATGTGGGTAAGTATTTATTATTTAGTTCCAATCTGAGTCTAATTTATTGTGTTTTCGATTGAAGATTTAGTCTGTTCCAACTTCCGGTTGCAGGCAAAGCCATTGCTTATGAAGAACAACATCGCCGAGCTCGTCGATCCTACCCTTGCCGAGTCCTATGATTCAGAACAGATGAACCTCGTAACCTTCACAGCTTCAATGTGCATAAATCCATCTTCATTGCAGCGACCTCAAATGCGCCAGGCAAGTCTTTCAAAATCTAAGAAAGTAAACAGAATTCTGCAGATTTCATAATGACGACAAGAACTGTATCAAAGCAGGTTGTAAAGATTCTTAATGGAGAAGAGAGCTGTATAGAAGAAGTGCAACAAAACCAAAATCCCAAGCTGCAGAGAACATACTCAGATGAGTTCTATGATGCAGAAGAATACAATTCAACAAAGTATTTGAATGATCTGAACAGACACATGGAAGTTGTGTTAGGCCAAAGTGATGAAACATCTGAACAACGCAGCTCGGATTTGCATTCAGTTGATGATCAGATGAATCAAAAAGTCGAGGTTGATTTAGGCCAATCGAAGAGTTAAAGCATGTTTCTGGTAGTTCACAGTTTTAATCACGAGTAGTGTCGTAAATTAAGGATCTGGAAACTGGAAATTGTTTACAGGAACATTTTCATGATCTTGCTCCAACCATTCAATATGAATTTCAAGTTTTTTCAACTCAATGGAAGGCAATAATAGTTGAAACCTTTAAATATAGAGGTTTTTCGTTGGTGTATCGCTTAAATTGAACATTATTTAGTTGGTTATCTTGAGAAAGAAGTTTTTGATAGCTATTAATGATGATTGTGACAAATGATGAAATTAATTGTCGTATCTCAGTTTCGATAATAAAAACGTTATCAGTATATGAGTATAATTCTATGCTTTATCGATTTATTTACAATATTAAACTTTGTTAAACTATGTACTTTTTATTCATTTATTTTCTATATAAATTAAACAAAAAACAATATTACTCTTTTTAAATTTTCTAAATCCATTACTAAATGAATATGTAAATAAGTTAATATTTTTCTCATAAATCAAATTGCATCTTCAAGTTTCAATATGTATATGGTCATGGATTAATTTATTTGTTTTAATAAATATTATAATTAATTTTAGTAATTAAACAATAATATTTAATTAAAATAAAATTTTAAAAATATTAATCAACTGTCGTATATATGAGAAGGCTGAACGTCACCGTTTCATAACAGAAGCTCAAAATCCTGGTGAAGTAATGAAAGTTGGAATAAGAAACTCTGAACAGTAGGATCGGTGTCATAAGTCATCACACCAATCTATAATTACTCTTCTAGAATTTTAATTTACTGTTTTTTCACAGAAATATCTCTTTCTTAACAAAAACGTATCTACCATGATCAACCATCGGTACTTCTTCTTTCTTCTTTGGATCTCATTGATCCTCGATAAATCAAGCTCTTATCCAGCTTCATCAAGTTCCATTATTAACCCCTCTAAAGTCAGACAAGTTTCATGGAAACCCAGGTCTTTCTCTTTATTGTTTAGTTGTGAGAAAATTCGATTAATGAATGGAAATTTAAGTTTATATGTAAATTTAGAAACGTTTTGTGGATAATTACTCTTTCTTTAGAACGTTAGATGAACCCAACTTGTGAGATTGTTTTTGATTGAATGATTGGATTTTGGATGCTCTTTTATGGTAATCATTATATTTTATTTTCTTTCTAGAAAAATTTATGAAAAATGTAAATTTAAGTTGAGTTGTAAATTTAGAAATTTTCTGTGGATAAATGGTCCTTTTTTAGAAACCTTCATGAATCCAATTAGAGAATAATTGATCTTATTTATTTTTTTCAAGAACATTGAGTTTGTTGTTGTTGTAAAGATTGGATCTTTATGAATGTTCAGGGCTTTTGTGTACGAGGGTTTTCTCACAGACTTGGAATGCGATCATTTAATCTCTTTGGTGAGTGGTCTTTGCTGTGTATTATGTGAGTTTTGTTTTTGGTTGAGTCTATTATGTTTCAATGGTGAATTCATTTGATAAGTAGGCGAAATCAGAGCTGAAAAGATCGGCTGTTGCGGATAATTTGAGTGGAAAGAGTAAGCTCAGTGAAGTTAGAACAAGCTCTGGGATGTTTATTTCTAAGGCAAAGGTTTGTTCTTTCCCTTATTTTATTTGATGAGCAATTATGTTGAAGCTAGAGTTTATTTATCCCTGTATTGTTTTCGATCATCTAATTCTATTTCTAGTTGGATTGAAATCAGAGTATACAATGTTAACCATTTGAGCTTCATTTGATATTGTTACTTACATTAAGTCAACTTGAAGTTTCTTCTTAAATGCTTGATGTTTTGTGATTGGACAGAATAACTGAAGAATTTGGCTCCGTCAAATCTGTAATGGATAAAACTTCCACAAATAAAAGGATCACGTTGATGAAACATCTTTGTATCTTTTTAATCTATTTTTAACAAATTTGCACTTTTTCGGATGAGCTTACAAATTTGCATTTGTGTTTACGCCAGTTGTTATTCGAATGTCTGACTGAGGAGTAATTAAATTTAGGGGTAGCTTTGTTGGTTTGTTTATCAGCAGTTATTTTTTTCCCATTTCGCGTTTTTGGTTTCATCCTTTGTGCATCATGTGTATTATAAGAGAGAACTCTTGATGCACGCATCGTATGAAATGAGTGAGAAGTATTCAAGATTTTGCTACATCCTGTTTTGATATAATTGCATTATGCATGGGGTGAACTGTTCTTTTTTCATTTTTTTTCTCTCTTTTGCTTTGCAGGATCCAATTGTTGCAGGCATAGAGGAAAAGATTGCAACATGGACCTTCCTTCCAAAAGGTGCATAATGATAACAAAATAGTTGACACTTATTTCTTCTGGAATAGACATGAATTTGCTACCTTTGTTATACCTCTGCATTTGAACACCCTACAATTGATGTATTTCTGCCGTGTTCATTTAATTTGGAAGGGTAATTTGAAAAGAGAGAGAGACAATTTTCATTTTGTGGTTTTCTGCAATAATACGTGGCTTGATAGGATGATTAATGATAGTCGGTAGAAATGCAAAATGTTGATCGGAACTCGGAAGAGATCATATATTCCTTCCCCGTCTGGTTGGGTATTATACATAACTCTTTTCTCCTCTTTTACCTCTTCTGATACAGAAAATGGAGAAGACATGCAAGTGTTGAGATACGAACATGGGCAGAAGTATGATCCCCACTTTGATTACTTTGCGGACAAAGTTAACATTGCCCGAGGTGGACACCGCTATGCAACTGTCCTAATGTATCTTTCTGATGTGGTTAAAGGTGGGGAGACAGTATTCCCTTCAGCAGAGGTGTGTGCATGCCTTCTATGAACCCCATTATAGTGGGTTTTGTAATTTCTCCATAATCTTATTGCTAGATTTCCTGTTTTTACTTTTGGAATCTTTTCTTGAGGATGTGGAAGGCAACAACTATTTTGTTTCAGCATATCTACTTTGTTGTTTCTTTTGAATAAAGTTCGCTTTAGAATCTTTCAATGTGACTGCTGTGTTTTATACAGGAACCTCCGCGTCGTAAAGCCTCTAATCACGACGAAGATCTTTCAGAATGTGGAAAGAAAGGAATCGGAGGTTAGCAACTGCAATTTTATTTTTCTTCCACCACATTAGATTGACATTATCTTTTCTTTTTGTTTGGATTTTGGAAAATAAACAGTTAAACCACGACGAGGTGACGCTCTTCTGTTCTTCAGTCTCCACCCCAATGCTATTCCAGATCCATTGAGTCTTCACGGCGGATGCCCTGTGATTGAAGGCGAGAAATGGTCAGCCACCAAATGGATCCATGTGGATTCATTTGACAAAATCCTGCAGCCGAGTGGAAACTGTCAAGACATGAATGATAGTTGTGAGAGATGGGCTGCACTAGGCGAATGCACCAAGAATCCAGAATACATGGTGGGATCTACTGATGTCCCTGGATACTGCAGGAGGAGTTGCAAAGTGTGTTAATTCATTATCATTTTGGCATCACAGAGAGCATTTGTTGCAGGTTTTCCAGCAATAAATGCGAGTTCTTTTTGTGAAACAGATTGTTATCTTCTTTTAATTTTCGTTTCAGCATCGTTGACATAGTTTTATAAATTCAACTCTTTTGTATTTACCAGTTGCAATTGTTTTTGATTCTGCTACAGCTTGTACACGTTCTTGTGTTTTGACTGTGAATTGTACTCCTTACGTTACGGAAATGGTCGGTATATTAATTGAAAGACAGAATACTTGCCGGATTATGGTCTTAACACTCATTTGCCATATCATTTGCCATAAGCTATCCATCCAGAACATCGCTTTCTGATTCAGAAAGCCAATCCTTCTCTTTTGTGACTCACTCGCTTCGAGAGTGGTAGGTCCGCTACCACTATAGGAACGAAATCAACGAACGCTGGTAGAGGTATGAGTCCCAATTGATCTTGTCTAAGTCCGTCCCTGATTCGAATCAGTAGCTGTGACAGCGAGGATTCCTGATAAGTTTTCACAATTTTTAACTCAACAAAAACATGGATTAAATAAACTAAAACCATACGAAAAGATTTCGAAAACAGCACAAACTTGTCTGTTTCATACTCAAAGATCCCTTGTTTCTACATATCATTCCTGAGAAGACGTGCTGCACTGTGTTTGTTCCTTTCTGCATAAATCACTGTAGAATTACCTGCTTCTGTTCATTTGGCGACTTAAGGAATGTTTTGTTGTTTAGTGGAACATATATACTTTTCGAGAAGTGAAATAAATGGAATTTCAAGGACCACTACAAATGCCAAGATTCCCATCATATCAGAAAAAGAGAATGCAATGGATTACCACTTCATGCATACTGTTTACAAGATGCTGTTCTTCATGGCCTCATAGAGTGCTCAACTAAAAAGCTCAAACGAACACAACCCTATCTATATTCATCAAATGCAATGCATCTCCTCCATTATTACTCTACTTTTCTTCAAATGGTTTAGCAGAAAAGTCCAAAGTTAATGGTGCACTTAATCTTTACTAATTAACTATCAATCACAATTCCATTCTTATTAAACGTTAATGAAATGATAGTGCGTTTAAGAAAGTAGTGAGAAGGTCAAACCATTTTATCTTCCTCCTAAGATGAGATCATTCTTTTTTATAAAGGGAAATGTTGAATTTTGCTCTGGGAAAAAGCTCGAAAGATGCAATTAATGCGTACAACGCAAAATTTGATTGGTTGTTTGTTTTAGTTGTCGGTATTTTTACGTTTACATTTGATATTCGTACATGCAGCTATTAGTCAACCATTTTAAAGCTTTAAATGCAAACGTAACGTTGTGAACGTCGAACTAAATACGAATGAAACAAAAAGGAATATGAACATTTTGTAAGATGATAAGAATAGAACAAGAATATCTCTATCATAAACGCAACCTTGATATGTATGGCTATCGACACTTCTCATTTGACCTGAAAACTATAGAATAACATAAAAAATACAGAAAGATTCTCTCTCCACGTTCATGCTGTAACATATAAAGCAAACAAAATCAGGCCAAATGCCTAACTCTGATTATATTAAAATGGAGTTAGGGCATTTTGCTTTCTGGTCTAGCTGTATAACTATTGGTTCATCAGCACCAATCTACTAAACAGCTATTGAATCAATAAGAATAAACAAATGAACAGCTGTAGGGTTCTGTTTTCCTCATAACAGGATCTGTTTGATGATAAAAAAGGAACCATAACGATTGACTTGTCGGCAAAACGGTATAAAATAGAGTTATAAATTGATTCGTCTTTACGTAAAATTGTATGAATAAAGACTTATGGTCCTATGGATATGTAAACTCCGCAAAATTCTAACTTAACAAGAGATCTCGAGTTTGAGTTATGAGTATACAGCTGTGTTAAAACTCGGTTGAGAGAGTTCTGCCGCCCTTATGGTCCTGTTCGACTATGAACGAAAATTAGTCTAGAATGCCCAGAATATCTCGTATTCAGATAAAAAAAACCATTATATATGGAAAAAACAATGAAATAATGAAAACAGTGAAGAAAGGGGAGAAAACAGTGAATGTGATTCTGTGACACTGTATTCTAACCAAAAAAATTACTGTCCTTAAAGAAAAAATTCAATAGGTCGATAAATTATTAATATTATATATAATAAAAAAATAAATATAAATTTTTAATTTTTAATAAAATATAATTTTTTACATAATGAGTATTATTTTAGTAAAATAATTAGAATATTCGGTATTTAAAATTCAGCAAGCCTTATTGAATGTGAAACAAAACACAATACAATTTAGGGGAATCAATGAACCGAATCAAATAAAATTAAATTTGATTTTTTTTAGTTCGATTTGTTTGGTTTATTTAATTTCATTAATCAGTCTGTTTAGTTTATTTGGCTCTCTTTCGGTTTTAACTTTTGAAAATAAATAAGTAATCAAACTTTGAACTAAAAATATATTTTTTAATATGTTTTTTTTTAAATTATTAATTGAAATTTTTATTTAAATTTAAATACAACATTAATCTAAATTTAAAATAAAATCAGTAAGTTATAATTAAATGAAAAAGAAGTAAATAATTTTAAATAGGTTAAAAAGAATTAAAAAATAATAAAAAATTATTTCAGTTAAATCAAATAAAACGAATAAACTGAACAAAGCAAAGACTTCAATTCGATTTATAGATGGACATAGAGGTGGAAAACGGGCCTGAACCGCCCGAACCGTAACCGGCCCGTTTTCCTGGCGGTTCCGGCCGGTTCCGGAACCGCCGGTTCGGCCCGATTTTGTTTTTTTTTAATTTTTTATTTAAAAAAAATTATTATTTAAACTTTTTATTATTTTATTAATTATAAAAATTAATAAATTATTTTGTTAGTGGGTTAGGAAGTAGTATTAGTGGGTTAGGAATTAGTGTTAGTGTGTTAGAAATTAATGTTAGGGGTTTAGGAATTAGTGTTATTGGGAGAGAGAGAATATTATTTTATTATTTTGTTAGAGTTAGTTGTTTAGAAAATAGAGTTAGTGGGTTAAGTAATTGAAAAAATAAAAAGAAATAATAAAAAGAAATAATAAAAAATTTAAGAAAAATAATGAAATATTAATAAAAAAAAAGGTTGAACCGGCGGTTAAACCGCCGGTTCAACGGTTCACCAGTTGGTGAACCGTAACCGGCCCGCCCAGGGACCGGTTTTACCCGGTTCCGGGCCGGGCCGATTTGGGCCCGTGAACCGGCGGGTCCAGTCGGGCCAGTTCCGGGCTGGTTTTTCCTCCTCTAGCCTGAGTAAGGCTTGCTTTAGTTCCACATTGTTAACCACTACTAGCTTGCTTTGCTCCTCAATTCTTCAACTCTCCAAGTATATTTGGAAAAATTTGTTGTTGTAGGACAAACATCAGCTCTAGAGGGAGGCTTGAATAGGGCTGATAGTATTTTTT
>CANYCX010936699.1:0-40334 GCA_948193385.1 Breynia disticha f. nivosa | reverse complement strand
TTTGTGAATTGATGATTTTAACCCCGGTCACTATTGGTTTATCCCTACCTTCATTTTTTTCTCTCTCCCGGTGACCTAGACATCCTAAAGTTTGTATTTCTCATGAACTCTCACTTCCTCCTCCACTTTATTATTTAATTTAATTCGTGAAAAATTTATACACTTTTTTTATATTTAATTTAAAACGTTTTTATCTTACCGAATTTTTAGGGCGTCACAATAAATTTTATGTGTGAATTTAAATATTTTTATGGATAAATTTATATTTCTTTTTAGTATAGATTTAATTTTAATGTAAATTTTAATTTGATATTCTAATTGTCAACTTTATGTAAAAGAAAAATTTAATTTTATATATTATAATATTAAAGTATATTTATAATTTAATAAATAATAGGAAAAAATATTTTAAATTATGATTAATTTTTAAATAAATAATAAAAATAATGTGTATATGATATTAATCCCTTTAATTTTAGCTTTTGATTTGTGAATAAAAAAATTGCAGTGTGAATTTTGTTTGCCATGTGAATCGGAAAGTTAGACAAATGTTTAATTTTTTAAAAATAAGATAATATGCAGCAATCAGCATCATGTTCATTTATATTCATATGTTCGAATATATATTTTTTTTGGATATGTTTAAATTTAATTCAAATGTACAAATATATTTACTTTATTAATTCTGTATTTTATTTATTATTTAATATTCTCACATACATGTTAATTAATTATATTTAATTTTTTATCTTGTAATTAATTTTTTAATTATTTCATTAATTATAAATATATTTTTTTCTGTTTTTACATTAATTTTTTTCCTTTTTATGAAAAAAAGATTCGAATATATTTATTTATTTTTATATATATATTTTTTTAAAAGAATATTGGACCTTTTTTGAAAAGAGGAATATCCTCATGATATGTCTTCTTGCCAGCTATTCATTTCCCATAACATAAGATCATAAGTGCAAAACTTTTATTATTAGTTCTCTTAAAGATATTTATTGAGACATTAAATTGTAATTATTTAATATAATAAAAATAAATTTTAAATTTATTTATTAAAAAATAATTTTAATTTTATATAGTTTATATATTTTTCAGCTAAATGAAAAATAAACCTAATTGCGTCGTCTTTGAGTAACTCAATAAAATTTTCTCATAAGTGCGCATAGCAAATAGGCAATTGGATGTAAACGTACTTTAGTCCTGAACTTGACAGGACGAACTGTCGATACGGCTTGGGAGAGAGAGAATGAAAGCTAACAACCAAAACTCTCTGGGACTTTTTACTATGAGTCCCCTCAAAGAGGGGTTTGAGGGGACTCATTGAGGCAACAGATTTCGATCGTTCGATATAGTAAACATAAATCAGAGTTATTGATTTATTAAGTAAAAATAATTTTCAATTTATGTAAATTATACAGTTTAAATAAAATGAAAAAAAGGAATTCCTTCTCTTCATTGGCCCCATATTAAAATAGGCAATTGTACGGTTTTTCCTTCTCCACTCCTTTTTCTTGGGACCACTGGACCATTAAGTTTAATTTATTTATGCGAATACAAATGTCGATATTACTTTTAAAAGTGTACTGCGGCGTGGATCTCTAATGTATATTTAAGACCTTCAATGGCGGATGCGTGAGTCATTCACTCAACTGACTACAAGAATTAACCCAATTTTCACCAAGGCTCCAGCACAAAAAGCCAAAATATCTCCCGCTAAAGACGCTTCACACCCTTCAGTTTATGTGATCAGATACCAGATTCCCTATTTTCTTCATTTCATAATTCAGTTAAATAACTATTTATATTACTAGCATTTTATATTCCCAATCGTTTTTACTTACGGTTACCTTCTGAAGTCCTACTCTCGACGCATACGGTGACAGATTTACGTCAAGTAACAAGTAATATAATTGTCCAGGCTTAATTTCAGCTTTTCAAGATGGCTTCACGGGGTGAGCTTTTATGCACTTCTCTCAGTTCAATGCTCTTAACGTCTGAATTGTTTCATCGACTGGATTTTAGCTCCTTGTTTTGTTTTTGTTTTTTCGCTGTTCTTTTAGCTGTGATTAAGTGTTTGGTCTAATTTTCGTTTTGAGGTTTGACTACTCCACTTCTGAGGTTTATGGAAAAAACAGATCCAAACTTGACGAAACAATTCGTGGCTTTTGTACCGTACTATTCTGCACCGTTTGCTTTGTTTATTTATTGTTTTGCTTTACTTGTTGAATATTCGCGGTGTTTTCGCATTAAAATTCTATCTTGTGTTGAAATTGAGTTGAGTTTCTTATTCAGATTGCTGTTTACATTGATTTCTTAGTTTTAAATTATTGTTGTTGCTGCTTTTATGACTTTTGGTATAAGATGTTTTGAATTGTAAGAGAAATCTTTTTAATATCTGTGTTTGAATGTTCGGTATGTTGCAGCTGCGGGATAGGTTGGTGTGTCGCAACTAGCAATGTTTCGTCGCCATGACAATCCTCATTGTGATGAAGAGAAGGACGCGGAGCGTCATGAGTTGAAGGTAGGAAGTCCTGAGATCTACCGTATCATTTCACTAACACTGAACTTGACATGTTAGATCTACGTTGCTTGAAGAGTGATATGAAAATACATTGGTTTCCTACTTGTAATTGTGTTCAGGTGAATGAGCTTAAGGCTGCAATTGGGCCGCTATCTGGCCGCAGTTTACAGTACTGCAGCGATGCGTGCTTTAGACGATATTTGGAAGCTCGTGGCTGGAACGTAGATAAATCAAAGAAGATGTTGGAAGAGACACTTGAATGGAGATCAACTTACAAGCCTGAGGAGATCCGATGGGTAAGAGGATATCGAAGTCGTAAAGCTAATATTCACGAAGGGATTCTTTGCTGTAGTTCAACAATTATTGTGATCTAACATGGATTCCTTTTGATGTCAGCATGAAGTTGAAATGGAAGGTGTTACCGGAAAGATATACAGAGCGAATTTTCATGACCGACAAGGACGTTCTGTTCTTATATTCAGGCCAGGAATGCAGGTATGCATTTTCATAATGTATGCTTCCGTTTCTTATAGATTTTCAATAAAATATTTAACGCTATTGCAACTTCTGCAGAACACTAAATCATTAGAAAATCAGATGAAACATCTAGTTTATCTCTTGGAGAATGCGGTCCTCAATCTTCTCGAGGGTCAAGAACAAATAGCGTGGCTGATAGACTTTACAGGGTGGTCACTGACTAACAGCGTGCCAGTAAATTCTGCTCGCAATACCATTAATATCTTACAAAACCATTATCCTGAGAGGCTTGCCATAGCATTTCTTTACAACCCTCCGCGAATTTTCAAAGCGTTTTGGAAGGTACAATTCTGCTCTCCTTGTTGCGTTCTTTCTCCCAAAACATACAGCATTGACAAAGCCAACTTCTATCCTTGCAGATTGTGAAATATTTCTTGGACGCAACAACATTCCAGAAAGTGAAGTTCGTCTACCCCAAGAATCACGATAGTGTTGAACTAATGAAGTCATATTTTGATGATGAAAATCTGCCATCCGAGTTTGGAGGAAAAGCCGTCTTGAAGTACGACCATGAAGAGTTCTCAAAACTGATGACTCAAGACGATGCAAAGAATGCAGTACTGTGGGAATCTGACAAGCAGATTCAACAAATTGTTAACAAGCACCATGGAGCCGAGGTGGTTCCGGAACCGATAGATCAGCCAACACAGTGAAACTTCCATGCCACAGTCGTCGTTTTGTCGCACAAATTCTATGTTATTGATGATATTATGATATGGATCTGCAGAAAGATGTCTCTAGCAAACACTGGTATAATATGCATCTTTCCATTAAAAGAGTTGTAGTTTATTTGAAATCTGCAAAGATGTTCCTCAAGAAGAGGTCCAAATTGAGTCTTACTTCACTAGAAGCTCAAGTGTACTTATTAATCGTATTAACGGGTCAGAAATTGCCAGCCGTACGGCAAAACAGAATTTATTTACAGGGAAAAGCAACTCGTACAAATTTACATAGGTACAAAACACTTGGTCCTTTCCCTACTTTGCAGACAGATTATATGTTGTTCTGAAGAACATCTTTATCATGACATAAATACAGCACAAAACACACCAAAACACAAAATGACTCAGCTACACAGACAACTAACTCAGTCAAAATCTTCTGTCAAGAACATTAGCTGTTTTTTTTTTTTTTCTGGATTTATGGGTCAAGAAGTTGAGAAACATCAACATATCAAATGAGCCGTCTTTTGAAGTTTCGCGTGGTTGATTGGTACGTACGAACTAGTAATCCGACCCCTATCCCGATCCCGACACAAATTCCAAGCCCGATACCTACGCCAACTCTCACTCCGGCATTAAACCATGATAGTTCACCATCTTCACCATCCATGTATTCTGTTCTCCTCCAGTACAAGTTACTGTAATTTTCTTCGTTATTTAGTTTGTAACATTTGTACTCATCCACCTGAAGATCAAAGCCAGTACAAATGTGATAAACATGTCAGATTGCATGATGAAGAGAGAATAACACCACAAATTGCTCAAACATAACAGAGTATAAATGCATTCTAATCTATAGACAGATGTTTTACAGCTTGACCACAAGCTGTGAGCAGGCAAATCTTTCGTTCAGATCCGCAGCGAATAAAGAAATCTGATTATGACTGATGAAGTAGACGATCTGTCGTTCTTGGTCAGTGGTCAGCTGAAGTTCATTTCATAATTCTGTTATAACTTAAATGACACGTCATTTATATATGTATATGCAGAATGAATTTCAGAACAAAAAAAAACCCTCAATCATAGGAAGTTTCTCAATAAGATTCGAAACCAAGTGGCCCGGTAAATTGTTCATGAATCAAATACACACACATCTTGTGCCATCAATGAGCAAACATGAACTTGTGAAGTACACGGTGCAGATGCAAAGAAAAAGAACAATATGTTGATATCTGGCAGAATAAGCCAGGAAGGATATTGAAAACAAAACAACAGACCTCAAAAGGTAACAATTATGCACTCTCTCATTATTTGGGAACTGTGCCCTGCCCATACTACTTCATACATCAAGGATAAGAAGCCTTCCCCACCCTCTAAGAATAAATCACAAGCCAGTATGGGCCGTTTATATGGTGTGACCATGAAAATGTTTCATGACAGGAAGCAATTCCACCATAACAAGGTCAGAATGCAGTATAAAATTCTCTTCCTATGTTTTGAATCACAACAACCATCCCTAATAGCTCAACCTAGGTGTTGAATCTATATTAAATAACGATGAATATAAAATGTCAAAACACAACCATCATGCTATAATTTTTTCATAATGAACAGTAATAAGAAAATAGTGTTTCTGAGTTTTGAGATGAAACAATTTGATTGCTGTTACCTGAAGATCATTCTCAGTTGGCACATCCTTGGGAGATTCGGTTGACTCGTACTCTGGAATAGAGTCCAAAGCACCTTTCCTGTTGTGCTTCTTGCGTAAATTAAGATGCAAAGTCTTGGTTAATATGATAGGATTTCCTGAAAAGGAACCAGTAACATAAACCTCGATGCTCGGTAATTCTGAACCTGTAACATGTTTTCCTTTCAAGAAACCAGTACTACAAGTGATCTCTGATTCACAATTCATGTTCCACCTCTTCAGATTGCTCTTTGATTCCCCAGTGAAACCATTACTATTTGACATCTCCAAAGTCCCGGACAGAATGAGATCATCCTTGTCAAATACCTCAAATTTCAGACTCCCTGTTGTTCTAATACTGTCTGTGCTAACAAATGTAGCTTCTTCACATCTTTTGTCGACTCGATCTCTTCTAAGAAGAGATGAGACACCATCAGAATACTGGCTACTTCTAGTACCATTAACTTCTAAAAGGGTATCAGGGCTAAGAGGAATATGGTTGAGACTAAGAAATTCTGGAGTTGAATCATCAACCTGAAAATTACTGATCCTAACATAAAAGACTCTCAAATCAAGCCAAGGCGAAGAAAATTTGGCAAAAGGCTGAAATGGAGAGTATCTAATAATTTGAAGATTGGAATTTGTTTCAACTTCACCATTGGTGGACAATTCATAGTGATCCTCCATGATGACCCAGAAGCCGAATCCTCAATGAAATCTTCCAATTCAAATCAGATCAATGCTAGAGAAACACAAAATTTGAGACTTGAAACAATCAGATATGTTTACAAGTTCTTATCCAAAACAGAACAAAAACATATTATTCAGGCAAATTAAACTGATTGAAGGACAGAAGAGATGTTAAAATTAGATAGTTAAAGAAGAAAAAAACCAGAAACTCAGAAGGGTCAGTCACAATACAAGCCATTAGCCATGCATATAGAAAAGAAGACCGAATTTTCAGGAAACGGAAAGCCTTAAAAAAAGGATAAAATTAGAAGGAAAAAAAAATCCTACTAAGTAGAAACAAACACAAGATGGAATCCAACTGATTGTTCTGACCAAATTAACAATCCTCGAATAAAAATAATCACAAGCATATGCAACATCTTGTCCGAACAATCTAATCTAATAAAGATTGAAACTTGACTTGTGAGTTAAGAGACCAAAAAAGCAGAAACAGAAGACTACCCATCATAGAAACAAACCTACAAAAGCATTCAAAACAATCAAACACAAACAAAGCATAAGAAAGAAACAAACTTCAATTAAAAAAACTCTATACAAACAAGAACAAGATTGAACCAATCAAAATGGTTATACATAATTTAAAAACCAAAGAGATAGCCATTACCTACAAGCAATAAACTTTCCTAATCACCATGAAGACTGGAAGTTGAAATGATGCAAAACCAATTGAATTAAACTGTTTGATGTTGCTAACTATCTTGTTTGAGCTGAAGAGGAAGTGTCAAATAAAGATGGCCAAACCCATTAATTTGCCCCTTCAATTTTTCTGCACAATGATTCTAGTCCTATAGACCTTTATTTTCACTTTTTAAGTCCCATCAACTTTCTAAAACCATGGTTAGATTGTTTTCTTGAACTTTAATATAATAAGTTTCTCATTATAAATTCAAAATCTTCCAATATTTTTTTAAAATAATTTATTAACTTAAATTTAATAAAAATTAATAAATGCATTTTACATCATCCTCTTATGAGATTTGATAAATCATATATAATTTGGTGTGAATATTTTTATTCCATCAAAGAATAAAATAATTAAATTTCATTAATTTTTTATTTGAATAAATAAATATTTTTAATTTTATTTAAAATTATTAAATTCTAAATGTAATTTTAAATAAATCAATTAAGTATTTGGACACAATTTAACAAATGAATGATTATTTTTTTTGATTTAGATAAAACAAAATATAGCGATATTAAATTATATTTTATTCATCAAATAATATATATTAAGAGAATATAATATACATCTTGGAAGTTTTTAAAAACATTTATAAAGTCAATAGGTGAAATTTTAATTTTATTGGACTAAAGGAATATTATATTAAATTTTATGAAACAAACTACGCATGTAGCAATTTTATTACTAATTTTTTGTAATTGTGTTAATTTTTTGAGTTAGTAATAAGGTTTTTAGAAAATTGATGGGATTGAGAGATAAAAAAAAGTTATAGGACTAAAAAGATCTTACAGAAAAAATTAAGGGGCAAATTAAGGATTTTGTGGAATAAAATGGAAGAAGAAATATATGGGATGAGAGCTAAATGGAAATAAAAACAGAGCCACTAATTATTTATTTAAGCTAAAATTACAAAAAAAAAAAGAAATTTAAGGGCAAAGTTGTCTTCCCATATCATTTTCATGCGATAAGATTAGAGCTTTAGATTACTCTCGTGTCCAAATTATGTGGCTTAGACTTCACTGATTTTAGAAATAACTTATCCACTATTTTCTTACGTGGGACATAACATATCATTTTTATTTAGAAATTTTAAGAATTGGACGGGATTATCTCATAAATTAAAGGCAGAGAGTCTTAAAAAGACATGACGAGCCAATAAGTTAGAGTCAATATGCCTCTTCTAGCACCGTTATGGAGCCAAGCATCGAAGTCCGCACCTTTAGTGTGTTAATTGATCTCCTTTACCATTGAGTTCATAGACAAAGAGTACGTACAGTAACTATTGAATGTCTAACCATATTATATAATTGATTAAAAAAATAAATTGAAAGCCAAAATTTCCACGTCTCATACAAAGAAGGGGAAAAAAATAGTGGTTTATCTCATAGAGAAAAAACAGAAGCACCAAGTTGTTGCATGGACTCATTGAAATATTTGATTGGTTTAGATAGAGTAGTGGAAGGGTGGCATATAGTAATATTTTGGGGATAGGGATGATACAATATAAAAGTAAAATATGGAAGGACGAAAAAGATATTGGTGTTTGAAGGGTTGAAATGAGAGTGGATGATGTTAATTCTTATCCGATGGTTTGGATCCACGAGGAGGCATCCCCGTCTTGCTGTCTCTGAAAGGGATGTCCTTAATTTTTTAATAATTCTTCATCACTTGTTGGGCAACCACCAAATATGTGGACTCATACGTTCATTATATTTGAGTTATCGAATAAATATAATTAAGTTAAGAGATTTAATTATAATTTATTTAACAAAAAGATTAAATTAGAAATACTTTTAGTTGAAGAACTAAAATGTAATTATGAGTAAAAAGGTACGTATTCATCAATAGATACCTACTACTCTATAAGTGATCCTCCTCCCTCTCATTCTTCCACACACCAAAGGAAGAGAAGAGAGAGATTCTTCAACGTACAAATAACCAACTCGATTTCTCTCTCTGAATAGGTTGATCGGCCTTTTCGGTATAGGATTGGGTGCGAAACATTGCCAATATCCCGACGCGTCTGCGCCTGTGAATACGAGCATACACTCAACGAACGTCCTCTTCCGCTGCATTGAATGAAATTCCAGGTTTGAGTCACTGTTCTTTTATTTACGCTTTAATTAATTATTAGTTAAGTAATTAATATTTTATATATACATGTTATGTATAATCAATTTATTTCGGATATAAATTTGATTTTTTATAATATTTATATTATAAATAGTAATATTTAATAAAGTTATTAATCCAATCATAATTTTATTGCTTGATTCACCTAACTTTAGACAACTCAATTAGACCGATCTCTTTAAAATTGGGTAAGAAGAGGAGGACGTCTCATTTTTCTCTTTTTCAAATAGCGGATTTCATTGCAATTTTTTTTTATGATTATATTGTTTGACCCTAAACTCCTCCAAAATCATACAAAGGAGAGGAGGACGTTTCATTACTGTCTACAAAATTACAGTTGAGGCCAAACTAATTTTAGTAAAATCAGACAGAATTGAATCGAATCGACAATTTAATAATTTAGTGAGTAGTTTAGCCCAATTTTACTATTTAAACCACGTTTTAAGTGTATAGATATCGAATTTGTGAAAAACTTTCGAATCAAAGTATTATAGTTTTAAGTATTTAAAAAAAATATTATATGTATATATATATATATATATATATATGCTTTTGTAAAACTTGCCCATTTTGGGTAACTATAATAAGAAAAGAATTTCAATTACTTGGGAGTATCGATTGAAGTTGTACTACACAAAACAACTGTTTTTGAGATGTAAAATTTCTATTGAAAAAAATTCTTCCAAAAATATAAATTCCAGTAAAATCCGTCAAAAAATTATTGTCACCAATTAAAAAGAATTTGTCAAATGACAATGTTAAAAAAATTAGGTCATTTCCAACCAAATACTTAAAAATATAGTATTTTTACTTAAAATATAGCAACTACAGTATTTACTTTATTTCACCCAAACCAGCTTTACTCTATTTTTATTATTAAAAAAAAATATTCTAAGTATATTTATATATAATTTATTTTATAATTGAATTTAACAATTAAATAATCAATATGATTGTTTTATGTATGAAGTACAATTTAAATATCAATAAAATATTAATACATAAAAATATTATTTATTATATTAAAATTATTTAAAAAATTATATTATTAATTATATATTTAATTAGTATTTTAAAATAAAAAAATAAATTATATAATTTTAAAAAAAATAAATAAATGGCATAGCCCAACAGGGCGACATCTTTTTACCGCACCCATGGAGTAGGGGAGGGGCTCGAAATGCTCTCAACCCACACCAAATTGGTGTATGCCCTTAGAATCAGTATGGTTATTAAATCGAAAAAGAAATTAAGTGATTGGTTCATTGGTCCAACCGATAGTTTTCTTTGTAAACACACTCACTTGGTTAGTTTGGTCTGGTTTGAGAACTAACCTTGGTACAATATCCATCCAAATTCTTCAAGCACACTTTCATTTACGTTTTCTTCAAATAATAAAAATTCTCTCTCTTTTCTAGCCATTTCCTCTGAATTGTCTTTTCTTCTGTAACTGAAGAATCCATAGATATGGTTTGACAATACAAAATGGATAAGAAAAGATGATTTTAAAACATGGGTTACTTTTTTTTTTTCAGCGATTCCAGTTATTAAAACAACCTTTTATTCTCTCTTGTATAAAAAATACGTTAATGGGGTTCCAGAATCTGGATATTGGTCAAAGATATTAGTCCAGCATCATCTTTGAGAGAGAGAAAAGAAAGTGCTTGAAGCAAGACTCGTTCTTCCTTCAGTTTCTTCGGGTCAAAACATCAAAACTTGGTGAAAGATCGAGTCTTTTTGGTCAAACAAAAATTGGGTATTAGTTAGAAGTTGATAAAAGATTGATGGGAAAGAAGAAACCTCAGAAAACGAAGGAGATTTCGGTAGCTATAGCTGAAGCAGCAAGCACAGGAGATGAAACTCAACAGCAGCAGATTCAGATACCGAGAAAAAGAGGCAGACCAAGAAAGATTATTGCTGCAAGTGAAGAAACTGAAGAAGAAGGTGTTGGAAGTCAATCAAAGAAAGCTAAAAGCAATGAAGTGGAAGAGAAAAAACAAGTAGAGACAAAAGAGGAAGAGAAACAACTTCCCAGAAGAAGCAGTAGAAGAAAAAGCAAACCAAGAAAGAGCAGTTAAAAAGTAGAGCTTTGTTAGAACAAATCAAAGTGTTAGAACAAAAAGGAGATAAAATAATTGTGATTTGGTAGGGATTGTAAACTGGGTTTGTTCATCTGGATTGGTACCGTGATTTGTTGCTCCTCTTTCTTATGATAAACAAAGGAAGAAAGAGAGCTTCAGGTTTTTGTAATCATCAAATCATTTTTACGAAAGAGCAAAGAAGCTTAAACAATCTTAGTTTCTTTCTCTGGATTTAGTTTATTGCTTTGATTGATTCTTGTTCATTATAATCACTTTCAATCGAATGTTGTCTTAAACATTTTGATAGTAAAAACTTGTAATTTTTCTTTGATCTTGGAGCAATGCAGGTAGCTCTGAAGTGATAAAAGTTGCAGAAGAAACAAAAGAGAGAATCAAAGTTGAGTGGCAAAGAGAAGTGGAAGCATAGACAGATTGCCAAGAGACGCTCGATATGATTACCTGCTGGGACAAAGCCAAAAACAAAGATTTTTTTCAGGGAAGCTAGAACTGAAAAAATCGAATTGAAACCGTTAATTCTGGATCGTTGGTTCTGAACGTATTTTCAACTCTGGCTTTCATTTCAGCAAATAGTTTCGTTGTTAATTAGATGATCTGTAATCCTCGGAATACTTTTTAGGTCTATATACTCTCTCATTAATTTTCTCTAACTATTATTTTTTTTTAAATTTTATTTTGGCTAAAATTTAGAAAAAAATGGGGAAATGAATTTTAGAAAGTCTAGACTCATTTTATAATTTTTCTTTTTACATCAAAATTGATGTATGTCACTTCAGATGCATGACATGATACAGATTAACATTACAATCACTCTCAAAATCTGAGACAGTTGTCAGTTTTAAGATACTATCTAACCTACAAGCACTGAACGCATAGATCAACTGACATGAAATTGTTTTAACTTAACCAGTGATCTCGAGTTTGAAACCTGAGTACACAGTTGTGTTAAAACTCGGTTGAGAGAGCTTTGTAGCATTTGTGGTACTGTCCGACTCGAACGAAGATTAGTCTGACATACCTAAAATATCTCGTTGCTCAGAAAAAAAAATCTCACCTGCAAGAAGATAGAAGGGGGCTATACCGCAGAGAAGATCAACTTTTCCAAACAAACAGGTAGGAAGATTGCCCGTGGTAGAGCAACTAGGTAAGTCAAATAGAAATAGGTAAGGTGGTTGTGCATGAGAAGAGGGAGTACGAGAGCTAGCTAGTTGCTAGTCGGAAGACAGTCGAAGAATTCAATCCCGTTTTATATTACTTCTTATAACATTAACCACTCTCATTTGATTCTTGTAATTTAATTCTATTGCGATTATGACACGACTAACACGAATGTCAACCCTAATGTGGGGCGCATCCAAATTGATAAGCCAGTCGGGCCATATCGACAAGCTACTAGAAACGCTTAAAGAAGCAAAGATAGGAAGACAAATATTACTTATAGACCTCTCACAATAAGTATCAGTCAACAGTCATCATCCTTAAACAAGCGTATGGAATCCACTCTATTCATTAAACTAGAAGCTAGGAGTATCAAGCTGTAAGACTAAATTTTGACCTTTCTATAGCTCTGTTTAATTCAAAATTGTGTTACAAGACAGCAAATGAACAATAACCTGGAATTGAACCGTCTATGACGGTTTGATCAGCGGTTTGATTTATGATGGTGTCTTTCTTTTCTGTAACGAGATTGATCTGGATCAAATCCACCTTCTTCTGCTCCATAAACCGCCCAGGGCGGTGTAGCAGCCATGTAATCCCCGCTGCTGAAAGATTTTCCAGAAGTAACCTGTGGATTTTATGAAAAAGACAGGTTAATTTCTATGTTTTGTTGACCTTCTATGTTGCTTCAACTCAAATGTGCCAAAGAAGCACGAAAAAAAACTTGTATCGGTGATGTTTCAAACCAGATCATGAAATTTGTCGTAGTCTATCCATGTGAACCATTGGCCATTGATCTTGAACTTGTCTGTTTTTGCCAAGAGGACACAACATGAGTGAACATGCTCACAAGCAACCTCATATTGCCCATTGCTTCGAAGAGACAAAGCCTCGGAAAAAGCTCTCACATCGGCATGCCATGGCACATTCTCCATTGTCAACTTTGAAGTGGCAGAACTGTATGCAATATTTATAGAATGTAATTCATCACCCTCGTTTGATGTAATGAAACACAATAAAGCTAGAATACTTACGATCCACAATATGTAACTCCTTTGATTTCGACAAAATCAGGCTCTCCAAGTTTGAAGAGGTTAGAATAAGCCTCAACTTCCTCGGTGTTCCACCCTTTCACCAATGTCAAGCGATAAACCGTCCTTTGCTGTTTGTCTTTCAGAGCTTTCAAAGAATCCTGACAGTAAATTCAAATTTAGTTAAAAAAATGACTAAAGAAATTTTCAGAGTTCTAAGAAAGTACACAAGAAGTATGGTATGAAATACTCACAATAAACCGCTCCCAGAAGTCTCCAAATAATGGCCTATCGATAGCTTTCAAGCTCTCTTTTGTTGCAGCATCCACACTGACATATAACTGCAACCATCAACAGGTTCAGACACTCAACAGTCAAAATAATTTACCGGCACCAAGAAGGAACAAGCTAAAATCCTTCAAACCTGGGTCACAGGCTTCATCATTTTTATCTTCTCAGGGAACTGCGCATTGGTTACCAGAAATGTAGATATCCGCCTACCATGCAGCTCGTCAACAAGTGTATTAATCTCAGGATACATAATAGGTTCACCAACAAGCGATAAAGCGCAATGCCTTGGAGACAGACCTTCATTCAATCTCTCAGGAGTTACACCTGCAGGGACAGAACTGCTTGGTCAATTCAGGAGATTAGCAAGTGTTCTGCACCAGCTCCCGAGAACACAAGCAAATACAATAAACTGCACTAAATTGCAGCACAACTAATGATGCACAACCAACATTTACCGTATCACATACATTCAAGAAATTCCTTAACATGAAATCCTTACTGACTGTTTCATTATTGGCATTAGGGGTAATGATATATCACAAGATGAGTTAGAAAATTACAGACTTATGGCCCGGGAGTGGGACATATAATCCTTAGAGCCATCCATCAAGAAAAATTGAAGGAAATCACCTGGCACTCCTTTTAGCTGCTTGACCATCTTTGTATGCAGATCTAAGGCAGAATTCACAATCTCCACGGGGTCATCCATCTTCCATTGCCAGTTTTTTCCAACAGGATTAGTGTGATGTCTCCAACAGAAAACACATTTGTTGGCACAAGCCAAACTAGGAGTTGCTTCCATGCACCTGTTTCATTCAATTTTGTTTATAAGAATTTCAAGCAATTTCACAGAAAATTGACAAGCAAATGCGACCAACATGACGCGATATGAAAAGGCATATAACGAACCTATGGCTTTCTATTCCATAAAAGGAGTGCTTATAGCAACCTCCTCGCCCTCTAAGCTGCGACTTAGTCCATCTACAGATTTTAACACCACTATGTGAACCGATTATTTTGTATCCCTGCAAAGCAAATTCCATTCCAGAATACACGATTTTATTAAAAGATATCATCAATCTCACAAAGTGAAATGAACAAAAAAGTTAAAAATCAAAACCTGCTTCTCTAAGTTTGCTCTGATCACAGGAGTCACCATTTCTCTCGCTCCATTCACTTTCCCATTACTTTGATTGACGGCACCAGTCTTCCTTGACGGTCCCTTACCCGCAATATCCTCAAGATCAACAATTCCATCCTCCACATTCTCTTCATACTCCTCATCATCCTCATCACTTTCAATAAACATCTCACTCTCACTAACTCCTCCATTTCCACAACATTCCCCTAAACTATCTCCCTTCAAAGCCCGAACCAGTTTCGCACTCCACTCCTCAAAAACTCCATCCAACTCTCCACTATCCACATCACCGTCTCCAATAGCAATCAAAATTTTCGCCCCTAACTCCTTCAGCCTTTTCGCAACATCTTTCGCTACGCTATTAAAACTCTCCCCATAAGCACTACTCCCTACTCCAAATACCGCAAATTTACACTCATTAAGAACCAAAGAACCAACCCGAAAATCATCCGCACTTTCATTAATCCAATTCACAAAAAAGTCTGCATCTTTGGGTGGTTTTCCATTATCCCAAGTAGAAGCAATGATCACAATGAGTTTTTCCTTGAAAATTTCTTCGGGGTCGTAATCTTTAACATTGAGAAGATCAAACGAGAATTCGTTTTGGGTTAAAAGAGAGTGGAGTTTGTGGGCTAATGATTTGGAGGTTCCAGTTTGAGAAATGAAAAACAGTTTGGGTTTTTGGGATTTAGGCTTTAAGGAGGGTTTCGGACGACGTGATTTGTAGAAGCAGTAGAGTGTAGTAGCAGAGAGGAGGGCTAAGAGGGTTATGTGTGTGGATTTAGAGACCTGCATAATTCTGATGCTTTGTGCATTAGTGGGGGAGTGAGTGCTTTTTTGCGTTTGTGGGCTTTATTTACTGCTTCAGCTATGAAACGGTGCGTTTAAAGATAAAAAAAAATCTAAAACGACGCCGCTTGGTGAGACAGAACCCTAACCAAATCAACAACTCTGTGCGCGAGCGATCAATTCTACTACAGGTGCGTAGCGACTGATTCTTTCAGTATCCTATGAACAACAAACATTGTGCTTAGCTTATTTACTGTTATGGTTTAATTCCAGCAAAATGAATTTGGCTACAACCTTATGCAAACGATTCAACTTGAGACAAATTCTGGCGTCGCCTCCACTTTACGAAACCATTTCTGGTAATTAGCCTTTTTCAAACTAATAATACTTTCCATATTATGATTGATTTATGAATTATTTGTTGTTTAGATGGGTGTAATGGTGGATTAAGTGTTATGATTAAACGTTGGGCTACCAAAAAAACCGCCGGTTCCACCAAGAATGGTCGAGATTCCAAACCTAAGCATCTTGGTGTCAAGAAATTCGGCGGCGAGGTACTTGCTTTCTATTGTTATTGTATTGAACTGAATTGAATTGGGATTGTGTTGAGTTTTGAATGCGGTTTGTTGTAGAGAGTGATTCCTGGCAACATTATTGTGAGGCAAAGAGGAACAAGATTTCATCCTGGTGATTACGTCGGAATAGGGAAAGATCATACGCTTTTCGCTTTGAAGGAAGGTAATGTTAAGTTTGAAACCCACAAGTTGAGTGGTCGAAAATGGGTGCATGTTGTTCCGAAGGAAGGATTTGTTCTTCATCCTGTTTATGCCACTGTGCCCGAAAAGTCGGTCACGGCTTCATGAATTGACCGTTTGTGACTTGTTCTTGTTGAGGAATATGCACTTGATTTAGTTCTATCAATTGGATCATATCAGGGTTACAATAATGCAATTCAATTGTTGGAAGATTGTTTCCAGTTTACTTGTTTTACATCATGATCATGTTGTTCTTTTGGGAGATGTAATTTATGTCTTACTGGAGAACAGGCTTCTTTCTCCAATACATTTTGATCCCCAAAAAACTGCTTTCATCAGTGATAATCCCGCAAAGATATGCTCCTCATCCATGTTTCTTCAATCTCTGACCATAATCTCATCAAAACAATGGAAGCTCGAGAACGATTCTTCTTGTTAGCAAGCAGGGATTCAAGCAAGCTCGTGAGCACTCGGCTTCAGTGCTCGCACCATCTTTGCGAAACACTATCCGAAAATGACCACTTAATCTACATTTTGCCGGTCCAACTCTTGCATTTCAAGTGGCTCCGGGAATATCTCGTTGGACAGCCTTTTATTAGAAGAGGAATGTTCTATCCGGCCATTGTTATGAGATCCTAATCTTCCTGGCTGCCTTAAGCCGCTGAAGCCTTCTCGACTAGGTTGGCTGGGGAGAGTGGCATTATCCGAGGAGCTGTGCCGCCAACTATCGAAAAACGAAGCATTCCAAGATCTCCTAGATGATGTTGTCCTCAATCTTCCCGAGTGGTAGTGCTCTTCCCTGACCACCTTTAAAGGATTTTCCAGCGCTTTTAGAATGTACTTCATAGGGGGGCGTTTCGCAGGCTTGGGATTAAGGCATGATTTGGCCACTATTGCCATTGCCCATACCTCATCCAACAAGTCTTCGTCGACGATCAAGGATGGATCGACAATCTGGGTTAGCAGTTCTTTGTCATGTATACTGATGGACGTGAGGGTCTGATCTAACCATTCCCTCGTAGCAGTGTCATCTGATACGCTGACGTCGAGCTTGCCTGTTATGAGCTCAAGTAAGACTTTACCAAAACAGTATACGTCATAAGCACAAGTTGCGGATGATGCGCCTGTTCATCACCAAGAAGATGCACGAGATCAGTTAATGTGACCACATTTTGTCTCTTAGAATACAAATATACTCACCAGAAGGACCTGCTTCGAAGGATCTGCAAATCACAAAAGTGAAAAGTCGTCACGTATGAGCTTATACAGGAAGCATAAAGAGAACATAGATATTCAGATAATCCTAAACCAACAAAGCACACACTACCATCTGGTTTCTAAACGAGAAAAAGCAAAAAGCTAAAGGATTCATGTCATTTTAACACTACAAGCACTGCATCATAACGACACAAGTTATGTATTACGGGATACTTACTGTTGCTTCCGCAAAAACCTTGTAAGAACACTGTTGTGCGAATCCCCTCCCTGTGCACGGACCTCACTTAAGCTACCAAGTCGTACCTCGAACTTATCAT
This sequence comes from Breynia disticha f. nivosa, assembly GCA_948193385.1. NCBI lineage: Eukaryota > Viridiplantae > Streptophyta > Magnoliopsida > Malpighiales > Phyllanthaceae > Breynia > Breynia disticha. The sequence continues at coordinate 22,548 of CANYCX010936699.1, read as the reverse complement.
CAAGAAGGATACTACTTGCTTGGACATCTCTTTAGACATTAAAAAACACCCAATTAAGAACAGCAACACCAAAAGCAGTAGAATTATGTATCTTCCACTGATAATAGAAGATAATGCTGACTAGCTAGAACTTCCAAGAAAGGTAGGAATATGAGAGAAGTAAAATAACAAGCTTTTGATACCTATGAACCAGAGGAGGAATACATTCATGGTGTAGATAAGTGAGAGCCTCAGCAGCTCCTATAGCAATTTTCAATCTTGTGATCCAATCGAGGGAACATAAACTGTCGTTCTCAAAATTGATTTCCCGGTAAAAGGAGCTCGCCAAGTCCCCGTTGGGCATATACTTGTAAACCAAGAACTTCTCAGTCTCATGTTTAAAACAATGTCCTAACAATGGCACTAATCTTGATTGTGAACACTTGCTCAATAGTTCTAATTCTGCGACGTATGATTCTTTCTTCAGAGAACTCAAGCTGACCTTTTTAATGACTACCGGAAGTCCTTCAAGAATACCCTGGAACAGATCTCCGGAGTGGCCGTGTTTGAGAAGATTTTCTTCACTAAATTCACGCGTAAAGCGAAACAATTGTTCGTATGTAAATGATTCTCCCATACCAGGTAAAATTGCAGGGTCCTTGGGAACTGATGGACTCTCTCCATCTGGGACAGGGCCAACATTTGAACTCCCTGTTTGATTTCCTGCAGTTTTATCAAACTTTCTCAGGCATACAATTAGGACCAGAACCAACACAATGATGAAACCAAAACCGCCTAACACTCCGGTCAGAATGTAAATCCATCTTTTGCTTTTCTTACGAACAGCTTCAGGCAATGGTGCTAGTGTTGGTTCCAAAACTCCAAAATCATTGAAGCTCAAACTTCGCTCTGAGTAAAACAGCCTACAGTCCTCCAATTTTCTTTGGTTCAGCAAGTTACGCAGGCAGTTTTGAATAAGCATTGAATTTGGAATACCATCAGGAACCTTGCCTATGATGTAGTTACCGGAGAAATCAATCACACTGACATTTCCGAATGAAGAAGGAAGCACTCCATAGAAGAGATTATTTGAGAAATTGAAAGAAACATCAGCAGCACTGGTATTAGAAGCATAAAAACTCGGCAAAATATCAGTGAAGTTATTGCCAGACACATCAAGAACCCTCAGCTTTGGCAATGACAGTAATGCTACAGGAACAGTTCCTTCAAATCTATTCCCACTTAAAATCACCACCTCCAACCTATCAAGATCAGAAAAGAAACCATCAGGCAATTTACCCACCAGCCTGTTCCTCCCAACATCAAGCCTTACCAAATTCCTCAATATCGACAAATCTACCGGCAGTGAGCCTGTCAACGAATTCTTACTGACATTTAGCTCAGCAAGTTGATGCAAATTACCAAATTTCTCAGGAACTAAATCCGTAAAACTATTGTCGGACAAATCCAAGAACTTAAGTCCAGTAACATTAGCCAAACTCGGAGGAATCGACCCAGATAAGTAATTTGAAGAAAGATCAAGTCTTGATAGATTCCTAAGCAATGCAAGACCAAGAGGTACTTGTCCAGTAAGCAAATTCCGCGAAAGATCAAGAACTGATAACCCCTCTAACTGCTCTAATTTAGCAGGTATACTACCAGTGAGATCATTATCAGATAAATACAACTCACTAAGCCTAACAAGATTACCAATATAACCAGGAATTGCACCAGTTACATTGCAAGACCTTAAATCAAGAAACTTCAAAGACTTTACCTGAAATCCAAATAAAGTTGGAATTTGACCAGGAAGTGCAAACCCTGAAGCATTAAAACTCTGCAAGGATGTGAAATTTGCCAAAGAATCAACATTAAAACCAGATTTTAAACTCCCTGCACGAGTCCTTCTAAACCCACTTAGGTTAATCTCTGAAACATGACCATTTTGGCACTTGATACCTCTCCAACCAGTGCAAGGTTCAACCTTTATAGGCCAATATGTAGACTTTAATCCAAGTGAAGACCTGAGATCAAGTAATGCTAATTTCTCAACATTGGAAGTCAAGAAACCTTGTTGGGATTGGATGTACGGAACAATAATCAGGAAAACAAACAAACGAAGTAAAACATGTTGTGAAGTCTCTTGTTCCATGATGATTCCTATAGTGCTCTATGTAATTTCATCATCTTTCTTGAAAAGTCTTCTTCTTTTCTCAACTTCTGTGAACAAAACAAGGAAATAAATCAACAGACAACAACATTTCGCATCCTCGCAAGAAAAAAATGATATAAAGTTGGGTTTTTTTATGTGAAAATATTCTTACCAGACACCACAAATCACGAGTTTTGATTCTGGTCTCGATGTTTTAAACCAGTTTCGAGTAATAATAGAGAGTACAATAACACAACAAAGCTGAAGAATTAGTATAGAGCAATATCTGAAAAGAAAATGATACCAATTTGGTGGTGTTTTGAGGGGAAATAATTATTTTACAGAGGTTTTAAGAAACAGAGAGCAGACATTTAATGCGGGAAACCAACTGAAAGTGAGTAACTAACTACTGTTTCATAAGCCCCAATAAGAATTTCTTTGCTACAAACACAGGTGGGTTGCTTTCATCTGTGACCGACGACCGATTTAATGATTCAACCGGCAATCATCTCTTCTCTGTTTTAATTTTTTCAAATCTTGGTTTCAACTTTCAAGTTGGTTTCCCGATTTAATGATTCAAATCGTGTTATTTTATTAAAAATTAATATTTATTATGTATTGTCGCGAATTTACTTGATGAAATAAGAAAAAATGATAAGAATTTATGTGATTCGATCGATGAGATATACGTCAACGGTTAGAAATAATTTATACTATTATTAGTTACAACAATGTGCAAACCAAGAACTTATAATTTATGATCACATGTCATCACACAAAACTATAAAATTGACTGAATTTTAGATTGTAAAATATAATTACACAGTCCGTTACACAATTGTGTAATTACAAGTTTGTCCGTGTAGTTTTTTGTTCCAATACACAACCAATTATACAACCTTAGAATTTTACGACATGTTACATGATCACCTTAAACACTTGTGTGGCGTGTACTTAAGCATTTAAGTACCTGCAACCCTTCTTAATACTTCGAAATATCCCAAAATGTCTCCTAACAATTTTACATTTTATTAAACCAAATTTATACGCCTTATGACTCTAAATCAACTTCAATAAATCAATTCAACCAAACACATAAGTTATTCTTTTAGTCTGAATCATGAGGTATCTTGGGCACCCCAAACTAATCCTCGTTCGAACCGGACAGGACCACAACCGAATTTTAACGAAGCTGCATACACATGAGTTATTTAAATTTTTTGTTTGTGTATTATGTTTGAATATTCTACAGAGTATGAATATTTGATTTTTCTATCTTTAATGATTCCAAGTTTCGTAGGCCCAATTTGTCGCGGCAATTAGGTCGTCAACAACATCAACATATTTAATGCCTATAGAAACTGAATTTTCTGCCTGAATTGCCAACCAAAATCAAAATGGTGGAATATCTCCACTGAAATTTGTAATTAAAATAGTCGTCACAATTTTAATTAACGGGAAAATAAAATTGATTGGTCCACATAAGGATTGGATTTAAATATATATTTTTAGAGCACCTACACTAGGACATACTAATTTTATTCTATAGTATTTTAATATATTTCTATTAAATTTTGTAATTTTAATATAAATTTAATTTAATTATTCTTTTAATATACTTAAATACAAAGATATATAGTCAATTATACACTAAATTAAAACATAATTATATTCTTAATTCGTGAGTAAAATATTAAATGATATATAATATGAGACAAAGAAAATATAATTTAGTTCTCTTGTTTAACGGAAGTTACTTCCTTAATTGCTAAGAAAATTAATATAAAAATACAAACGAAACAATAAAGAATAATTTACTTCTCTATTATTCCATCCGTTTCTTAATGTTTGTTAAGTTAACATTAAATTTTTGTTCCTTAAAGTTTGTGAATCTAACTATTTTATCACTGTTTTGTTTAAAAAACTCCTCAATTACTTCAATTAAATTTTTTTCATTTTTTTTCAATGTTTACTTTATTTACAAGAGTAAATAATTCATTTTATAATTTATTTATTACTTTTTTAATTTATCTAAAAAAAATTAAATTGATAAATATTAAGAAACAATGAAATATTTATTTTCCGATACCAAACAAAGACACCCTTAGAAAGAAAAGGTAAGGTAGAAGAAGCATGAGTTCCCTGTTTTTTTCTTGTTTGAACTTCTGGTATTCTCGACACAATAATCGAGATTAATTCAGGTTCAGAGCGAGGGCAAGGCTCCTTTCTTATGGGGTGACTATCCTCAGACTCGAATCTAAATTCAAATTTTTGTAGGAGAATTTGATTGTCAGTTCAACAAACATGATGTGAGTGCATGAGTTCACCGTTATTTGAGCAAGTATGATAAGGACATTGGAGTCAACGGAGTAATTTTTATGGTCAACGCCAGACGCACACTTTGTTTCCAATGGGAACAAAGCTATTACTTTGAAATTGGAATGACGTGGCATTTCCAACACTTGCTGGTCCCCACTTCTTCCGCGTCTGTTTGCTTCTCTCATTTTTCATCTTTCTATTTCCTAATAATTCATCTTTCTAATTTTCTGAAAAAACCTGAATTTCATTTTTAATTCTCTAAGTCTTGATATTTATAACGTTGCGTCTACATTTAAAATTTTAAAAAGACAAAATAATTAATTCAGATCGACAATTATCAAACCGAAAAACTTCTAAACTTTTAGAGACCGAGCTGAAAAGATCGTATAATTACATATTTATTCTTTATGAAATTATTATTGGTTGACGATAAATTTGAAAAAAAAAAAAGAAAATTTTTTGTTGCAAAGAAATAAAATGAGGAAAGTGTGGTCGTGCCCAGATATGTCCTTCGTCTAATAACCTAGACTTTGTTAAGTTGGGGTCTATATTAGTCATTTCACTTGATTTGACATATACCAACTTGCATTATCTCAATCATTGTTTCATTTATTTGTGTTGGTACAATAGTGTCCGGTTAAAAATCTCTTTAAATTAATATTGTTGGCATCATAATATTTTATTATTTTACAGATAAATTAATTAATTGATAAATTAATATTTATTAATTTAAAGAGATATTTTATCGAAATTGTATAAATTAAATTTTGAGATTTATTTTTTTATTTAATATTCAAAAATTTTGTTTTATTAAGCCCATCATTAAAAAAATTTGATGATAAAAATTTCTGAAAAAAAGTTGACTTTTAGTCAATCAATCATCAGAGAATGGTACGTGTCCAAGTTGGCAAATTGTAGTTGTCGGCGGTGGCTAGTGCGCGAGAGCTTCGTCACCGTAGAAATTAACGGAAAAAACAAAACATCAGCTTCGAATATAGCAGCCGCAGCTGAAAAATGGTCACAATTTGACTCGGTCTCATGCAGAAACATGCATAAATGCGATACAGAAGAGCTCTGAAAACGAGTTTAATGGAGAAAAATAGAGTTTATATTGCATGGCTGCGGAAAAGTTCATCCTTTATCCATATTATCTACAAATCTCAAGACCCACAACCTGTTTCTACAAATGTCTGTGTACTTCGTGTCAACTGGAGTGCTATCATCTTCGCACTTTTTCATCCGAAATCAACTCAAAATCTCTCCGCATGTTTCTGATTTGGTCAAGTCTTGTAACGAGAGAAAAGAACTTCAGCGTGATCAACTCCAATCACTGCATGTAACCTTTGGCCACCGAAAGTGTGTTGTATTTGTCAGCACCACGATAGGATTATGTATGGATTGATTGATTTTTCGATGATGGTTATGTCATGTCTCACTACGCGAATTCAGTTTTTATAATATCACAACGTGATTACGACACAACACAAATTGACACCTTTACTGAACTTTCTTCATTGTATTCCTAAAACAGTATATTACAGCAAACTATGGGAGGTGGGCGTTGGTTGGAGTTGGGAGAGCAAACATAAGACATGAAGCTGAATGTCATGCAACCAAGAATTGAGATGAGATGGGGATCTTAATTCGACCGTATCACTTACGCGTCTATGTGTATTTTCGACTATTTCATAACACGGGTCCTAATTCGACCGTATTACAACAAGAAGCCGATAAACTTTATCCAATGTTAAACCTCTTTAAACCAAAATATCAATACACATTCAATGCAAGTTAGTTTGTTTTCAGCTATCATTCTTAGTTTCATGGCAAAGTCAATAAATTGGGGAGACAGGTGATCCAACTGATTCTTTTGGAGGTAAGTAGGCCTGAACCAGGGAACAATGTTGGCTCAGCCTAATGGCTGGTCCAGATCAACCCACCAAGTTCCTCTCTTCTTTTTGTTTTGGCCAAGCCTGTTCTTCCATTTTGTAAGTCACATTATTTGGTCAAATATTCATTAGTTTTGCAGAAGTCGGGGTTCTTTAATCACTGGAAGTAACTTTTTGGGGAGGGAGTCGAGAAATTAGCTTTGATTTGATACCATTTCCTGAATAATCCTAATTTTGTTAAGTTTAAATGTGTAAAATTACTTCTAAGTATGAGTTTTTTTAGTTAATATTTTCACATGCATATTAATAATTATATTTAGTTTTTTCTTTTTTATAATTAATTACTCAGTTCTTTTTAATTCACTCACTAATTAATTGCGTGGTTTATTTTTCAATCATTTTTTTTGGTTTTCATGTTAGTTTTCTTTTCTTTTTTTTTGTATTTTTTTCGATCAAGATAACAATTAGTTAATGTTTTAATGCGTTCATATATGTTCTTTACATATTTTCATAAATCTGCTTAATTGTTGAAATGAACATCATTAATTTGTTCAAAAGTTTAGAGTGGACAATGAACACTAATAAACATTACATGATCATTCATTCAAATTTAATTATTATATTGATTGGCTTTGTTTTGTATTTACTCGTCAATAAATATTTGTTGAACATGAATGAATATGTATTTTTAATCAATGCTATGATTTTTTTATGTTTTATGCTTAACTTTAGTGGAATATATTGAAAACATGAATAAACATCGATCATTTTATATTTTTTATATTCAAAATAATATGAGTATTTGATGTTGTCATATTGTTATCTTTGACGGATAATGTTGTATACACGTGAATATTTTTGAACATTAGTTTATAAAAATGCGTGTTAGGACTCTTAATAATATTAATATTAATGAACAACAATAGACATAAATGATTGTCCTTTGAAAAATGTATTATTTTGTTGTTATTTTGTTTTAAATTTATTTATCAACGAATAGTATTGAACATAAATGAACACATATTTTATAATCGAAGTTCAAAAAGAATGATTGTTATTATTATTTGTTTTTATTTTTAGTGAACTACGTTGAACATAAGTGAACATCATTTCATAATCAATTCTCAAAACTATACGTTTTTTTTGTTGTTGTGGTTGCTTTATCTTTGTGAGCGTAGTAAACATGTTCAACAATTTTCATATGCGTTCAAAACAAACAAAATTCTGAAAATATATAAAAATTATATATGAATATATTTGAAGAATAAATTACCGTTGTCTTTATTTAGAATAAGAATAATAATAAAAAAAACAACATGAAAACAAAGAAAAAATGTCAGAGAAAATAAAACTAATAATTAGTGAGCGAATTAAAAAAAATGAGAAAAATTGGTTGTGTGAGGAAAATCAATTACAATTAATTAACACGCTTGAAAATCATAAAAATGGCACTGCATTTCCAAGATTCACTACTCCATCATTCTGCAATTTGGATTCACAGAACTTTCTAAATTGAAAAGCAAACCTGACGTCTCTATACCAACTTCCCAATATGTCATTATCTTATCTTTTCTTGTACAACTTATCATGCCTGTGGAATGCAAAGGTCCACCAATATATAGCAGAAACAATTGGCTCCAAATATGGTTGAGGAATCCAATCCAGGGACTACCCTGGATTCTGATGAATCAAATAAGGCCAATAGCCAAGTTGTGCATAGGAGATGGAGCTTTCAGCACAAAAAAAGTGGGTTTCTTGGGATAAAATTCTGGTGGAAATCAGTTGGACGATAAGGATTCCAGTTATCAGTAGCTTTGTTTATCTCCAAGTTCTTTCACACAAGCCACAGTCAACAAAGAACATTTCTTTTCCTTCTGTCTTTTCCAATTTGCTGGAAAAGTTCTCAGGGGAATTATCATCACTTGTATTCTTCATGCAGGATTCGTTTGATGGTACAGGTTTTAACTATTACATATACTTGCTGGTAGAAGCTCGTTTGAGCTCCGCTCATTAATAAACCAAACTGTTCGTGAATAAAATTTGAAGCTCGAATTCTCAATTATACTTTTGGTAAAGTCTGGTAACGATGTAATGAAAAAATTGAAGTACATGGAAGGAGTATTCATGCTTAGTTAATTCGTTGATTGCAAGTTAACATCTGCAATATCTTCCTGGAATCAAGTAGGGTTTATATCAGTCGATACTTCCTTCTCTCCAAAATCTTGATTCCATATTCTGATTAGTAGGATCTGATTGAAAATAACTTGTACATTGTGTCTAGCATTCAAGCTTGAAGAATCCACATCTAAACATAGCTGATCATGAAAGGAGGGTCTCCAACTTGCAATCCAGGGCCACAAAAAATGCCAATCGAGAAAGAACTGAACACAAAACCTGAAAGCTTGGCATAAAAGAAGGTGAGATAAGTTGAGGACATATACTAGACGTGGATGATAAGGTAAGGATTCTCAATATCAACAAGGATCAGTATAAAAGGATGAATTATACCATGAAACTTGTTTGTATTGCTGTTTTCTCAAAAGTTCCATGCGTCTTTTCAAGTAGGTCAACCGCACAATCTGCATAAAAGATTTTCACCTTTGTCTACCGCATTATCTGTGACAGTGAGTTTGCAACACAACACAAAATTCCTGACTTGTCTGATTTGCTCGCGGTCAATGTTTAACTGTCTTTCGGTAATGACAAATCCGGGATCGATGCGGGACATAGGTCCCGTCTCACAAGGGCGGCTCGTTTGGATTCAAATAGTACAATCTGCACCTTTATCTACTGCATTATCTGTGGCTCTGAGTTTGCAACACAACACAAAAATTCCTGACTTGTCTGATTTGCTCGTGATCCATGTTAACTGTCCTTCGGTGATGACAAATCGGGATCGATACGGAGTATAGCTCATGCCTCACGAGGGTGATTCACTTGCATTCGAATCTTGGGAGAATACTCAGTTGATCCTCACAGTTCTAGTGGTGTGGTGAGTGAATCTGGGGAGCATTCAAATAAGGTTTTCAATCCCACAAATTTTCTCTCACTCAGCTTTTGGGCAAGATAACTTGTTACAAGTAGTTCTAAAATATAATTCTCATTTTAATTAACTAATTTTTTATTTTTATTTCTAATTATGTACTTATTTTTTACAATATTTTTATTAAATTACATATATAATTAAAATATAAATCATTAAAGATTGAAAATATTATTAATTGTTAGGTAAAATAAAAAATAAATATATTTATGGCTCGTAATTTATGAATTATAGTTACAACATTATTTTAATTTTTAAAATAATAAAAATAAATATATTTATGATTAATAAATTATTATTTTCATTTTTTACAAGAAAATTAAAATAAAATAAATATGATATTTTTATTATTTTTTGTCTCAAAATAACAGTTAATTCAGTTCAGTCATAAAAATAATTTTGTCTCAAAACATGTTATTTTAATTTTCTTTACTATACTTTTTTTTCTATAGATGGAGTGAAAGAATCAAGAAATTAAGTCAAATATTTGTGGAAATTATTATATTGTATATATGGATAGTATTTTGAAAATTGCTAGGTCATTTTCCTATTGCTTAAGATGAAGTATAGAATTGTGTTAAAATTCTTTTTAAGATGAAGTATAGAATTTCTGTCAAAATTCGACGGAGGTTTTTGTCGAATTTATGTTTTTTCGACGGAATTTTTTCCAATGCCCCTTTTTCGTAAAAATTCTACGGAAATTTACTTTTATTCTATTGAAATTCGACGGAATGTGATCTTTGGAAACTCCCTTGCTTGTTGTGTATTATTACTTAGATAAATCATTAATATGAATCAAACTCCATATCAACACTAGATATATATTAGTATTTACAGATCAACTGCAAATAAAATTTTGAGGAGTAGCCCAGATGACAATGAGCACCTTGGGGGATTTGTTCCTAGGCTAATCACCTGGGTTCGAATCCTGCTAAGCGCAAAATCCCCCTTGGCCAACTTCATAGCCTCCCGGAGCGAACCCGAATTAATCCATACCGTCGGCTTGAGATACCAGATGGTTCAGAAAAAAAAATCAACTGCAAATACCAACTATTGGAATTGCACCATATTACTTTTACTGCATCAACGACAAAACAGAAAAAAAAATGGATAGGATTTTACCAAATATTGCAGATTTTTAAAATGCAGAGCTTTCCAGTTCATCAGGAATAAGATTACATACCAGTAATACAAATATGTGACCTATATGTACTATTTAATATTTAATGTACTTTTCACCAATATGTAAAATAGAATTTTCTTAAAATTAAAATTTGAGACTTGTGCTCACATGTTTAAGTTAGTACGTATTTAAATAATAATTTTATAATTATTTTGAATAGTAAAAACGTATATTTGGAAACATTTTAAAACTTTTAATATAAAATAGAGCATAATAAATATAACTAAACATAACGGTTACATCGTTTTCTTATTAGTTATTGTAATATTTGTAACATCTTTTAATTAATGTTTTCGCCATTTTTCGAATGAGGATGGATTTGCGCAAGCAATTGATCCACTCGTGACACGCGACATTAATTTTGTGCGTGAAATAAAAGATATATAATTGACCGCAAATTGAGTTCGGTGATGCCTGAAACCTCAGGACTTTAAGTAAAACCTTCATTTGAAAGCAATACAAAATTACAAAGAGAACAATGATTAGATTAAGTTACAACTACTCCTATTTGACATGAAAAGTAATGGCTGAAATTTAAAAAAAACGGTAAAAGACTACAAGATTAACACTACTCCTAAGACAGGAATTAAAGGAAAGCGATAAATGTTGAAATTTAAAGGAAAACGGTAAATGACTACACTAAGACTACACTACGAAAACTAAAAGATAAGAAAATGAAATGATGTTGTGTCTGTGTGTGTCTTCATAATGAAATCTCCATCCTTATATAGTCTCATCAGGTAACTAACTTTGCCATGTGAAGGAGCAATCGTGTCTCTCGCTCCGAACCCGGATTAGTCTCAATCAATTTATTGGGGATACCGAGAGTTCAGACAAAAAATAGCTACTCCATGCATCATTAGCGCGAGATGTTACATGATAACTAACTACACATGTATTCCACTCAAGCGAATTTTTACAATTAACTATGGTAACATTCTTAACCCCTATCAATTAATGACTGCTGCCATCGACCTTATATTAATGTTTACAAATTTTAATGAACTTAATTTATTTTGTAGACTTTATCCCTTTCTTGATCGACATTTATTGTGTACGTTCTGAAACAACCCTTCAAGAGTGACAATTTACTGTCACATTATATCAACAATATGCCCCAAATTATACAATAAAGTCACTGAAAAAATAAAGTAACAAGTACAAGCATATCTCATCTCGAATATATCAGACAGCTGTGAGTTACTATAAAGTGTTCAACATCTGCATCTGTTGTTGTTCTTACTTTGCTAAAAGAACAAAAGAAATTATTAAGCGTATTACAAGTAGAAAGTTTGTACGGGAAAGAGGATAAGTTGGCCACCTAAACTTGTGGAACTTTGTTGAGAATTTTAAGAAAGACGTAAGTTATTTTACGAAATAATGGCTGGGAGTCTTAGAGAGACTTGATAACCCAACAGATTGGAGCTTGTATATCTTTCTCTAGCGCCGCTACAGAGTCAGAAATTAAACCTCGTATTCTCACTGTGCTGGTTAACCTCGTTGCTGCCGAATTTAAGACGTTGCTGAGATGAGAGAAAGCAATTGTAGAGCCAATAACAACAGTTTTGCTGCAGAAACAGCGTCGTTCTGAGAGATTGAAAAGAACCGAGAAAAAACAAAGAAATATTGAAGAAAGCAAAGCTGAAATTTTTGCTTTTTACGTTCATTTTTATTTGAATATACAGCCTGTGAATTTGTGAAAAAGTTCAGTTTGTACATTACTCTATGGACCCACTTTGATTCCATTGCTATCTACAATCATATCGTATTTATATGGATAGCATTAGAGTTTTGTTATCAAGAGTGTAGATTAACTAGCGTTGAGTTGTTTTAGCTTAATCAGAGATCTTGAGTTCGAGTCCTGGGTACACAGCTGTGTTAAAATTTGGTTGGAAGAGCTTTGCCGCCCTTGTGGTCCTGTCCGAACGAGGATTAGTGTGGACTACCCAGAATACCTTGTAGCTCAGACAAAAAAAATTAGAGTTTTGTTAGGCCAGTTTTTTCTCTCAGTTTAAGATGAAGTGTAGAATTGTGTTAATGTTCTTCGTAAGGACATTATAGTTCTATTGTAAGTATTTTTGTGATTTATATTCACAACTTCAAACTCTTTAAAGGTGAAATTTTTGCTAAAATCACGTATTTTTTGAGACGAACTGAGATTGTTTGAAAAGAAAAATGTTAATTAAGATTGTTTAATGAGAATAATTGTAAGTACTTTTGAGATTTATATTCACAACTTCAAGCTCTTCAAACTTGAAATTTTCACCAAATTCACATGTTTTCTCAAACAAACGCGATAAATAAACAATGTGTATAAAAATGATAAATAAATTGATTATAAATGATAATTATTCTTTTATACAATAAACAATGTGTATAAAAATGATAAATAAATTATTTATGTATTGTAATAATATATTTAAAAATATTGTCAATTAATTGAAAATAGAATAAGTAAATTCTATGGCTTATTAATTAATAATTACTTGATGTGGAAGCTTATCTGTAAATTCATGAGCTTAATTGAAAAGCAAAGTGATAGAATCCTCAAAAAAAAAAAAAAGCTTAAAGAAAAGTCCCACAAGTTAAATATTTTTTTTCTTATTGGTTGGAAGTTATTTACTTAGTAAAATCCTGCTAAGTTGGAATTTTTATAGGAAAACAGAGTTACTTTTACTATTTTATTCTTAAATTTATTTTATAAAATATTTAATTAATTATTAATGAAGATAATTATGCAAATATCAATATTAATTTATGAAAAAATAAATAAATATTATCTACTTTCTAGAAGGTAGAATTTACAAAAAAATATTTATCACACTTTTCGAAAAATTAGTTATTAGGAAATACAACTTGAAAGGCCTAAATCTACCATAACCATTTCAATTTAATTCATAAATAAACTATCATATAAAAATACGTTTAAAATTTAAAAAAATAATATCGACATAATTAGAAAATCATCATCAACCAATCTAAACTCTTTTCATTTAAGTACATTTTACAAAATATATATTATTTACTAAAATAATTACTCTAATTGTACTTAATTTTAATTTTCTTTATAAATTATCGCGAAGAAGTGACAATTATTATGGATCGTTATTTAAATTATACTTAATGAGAAACGTCAGGTCTGAAGCCTCCCACCAACCATCCTCTATATATGGACCATCATTTCAACCTTCTCTGCACTCCACACCACCATCCAACATCTTTCTGCATCTCATAAACCTCCATAACACTCACAGCTTTTGATTGCAATGGCTTCGGGTTCCACATGGACTCCGAAACAGAACAAATTGTTCGAGAATGCTTTGGTTATCTACGACAAGGACACTCCCGACCGCTGGAACAAGCTGGCCAAGGCCGTTGGAGGCAAGACTGTGGAGGAAGTTAAGAAGCATTATGAGATGCTTGTTGAAGATGTTAGGCAGATTGAGTCTGGTCAGGTTCCTTTGCCTAACTACAGGAGATATCCTTCCTCTTCTTCCAACGCTTAGATCATGAGAATGAAAGGTAGACTTGATCATCCATATCTAAAATGTGACTGCCTAATATCAGTTTAGTATGTTTTAAGATAAGATAATTCCATTCTGTGATAACTCCATAAAAAGAAATTGCATAAATGAAAAGCAGTAAGCAGTAAGTGGCTTTGGCTTTGTAATTTACCATGTAAAAATGACGGTTTTATGATGTGTTTGATGATTTAATGCCAGACACTTAAATTACAGTGAAGCATAAACATGATTCCATATGAATAAAAGACCTGCTACATATGAACTCAAGTGAATGGCCAACGTTACAGATATGTAAAAACTGAACTGAAACCAACGAACAGAAGTCGGAATCATCGGTTTCAAACCATCGATTTTAGAACCTGAACCGTAACCGTTGGAATTGGATATGTAGGGTTCTGGTTCAATGAACCATGGAACCGTGAACCGGTGGTTTGGTTAATTTTTAAAAAAAGATCGAACTCGAACCGTACAATCAGAATAGTCGGAACCGGAACCGAACCGGCCCGAAAGTTCAGTTACGGTTCACTGGTTACATGCCCTGTGAACCACCGGTTTCGAACTGTGAACCATCGGTTCTGAATCAAAACTGACGATTCCGAACCAGATAACATCTCTAGCAAGAAAGCGATATTATTTAGGTAATTTGTTTTATCTTTCTGTACCATTATACTATAATTTTTGAATTTATGCATTATAGCAAGTATCCGCAATTTGTATTTGAATTAATCTAAAAATTTAAATAATCATATATTTTCGATTCAGATTTTTTTATAAAAAATAAGTTAGATTTATCATTTTAAATAATCTATGCACTAAAAATATTTATTCAATTAAGAATAATATTTCAATTTAGTACTATTGCAGGGACGAAACCAACTAGCACTATCGCCTAAGTCCGTTCCCGACTTAATCGTATCTTTAGCTCCTTCCTTCCTTCCTTCCTTAATATTAAGATTATTATCATATATGTTGTAAGTTTTGCAACTTCCATGATCATAGCAATGCGATGGATGCTTCTAATTATAAAGATATTTATAAATTTTCTTACGTATTTTATTTCAACATGGTGTCTGAATATTATAGTTTCATCTGAATTCTTTCCTTTATTCGATAAAACAGATTAAGAAGAAGTGAAAGTTGAAATCAAACCATAGAGTGATGTGGCAAAATGAGCAGTTAATCAACGATGTTCTTCTTTTTAGCAAACTAATTAGAAAAGTGAATTAACGTTGTCTTTACGAGACGAAAGGATGAGATCAGTGACGAAAACATAAATATTTGTAAGGAGAGAGAAAAGTTAAAAGTCGGATATGAAAACATACATCAAAATGGTGCGATACTATAGAAAAGTATAGTAAGGGAAAGCAGAACAATGAGAAAATACACAATAAAAGGAAAATAAATAAACAACTAGACAAGACGAGAGAGCGACTGACCCCCTTGCCCGCCCCCTTATTCCGTTCGTGGATGAGAACAATTTGTTATATCTCTTTGTTCAATCAAGCTATAGTTTTTGACTTTCTGTATATGACAATAAGTACCCACAACTTGCATTAAAATTAATTCACAATTTCTTATAATTATATATTTTTGTTTCATTTTTTAAAAAAATAATTAAAATATTTAACACAATTAAAAATAATATTCCGTCATAATATCACTATAAAAATAGAACAAACGTCCGTTCCTAAGTAAAACAATTGTCGAGTCTGGATATGTAAAACAGGTCTGAAACGTCAGTTTCAGTTAAGAACCGGTAGTTCCCGGTTCACTAAAACCTTGAACCGGAATCAAACCGTGTAGTTCTCGGTTTGGGTCAGTTTAGTTCTAATTTCGGTTCGGTTTCAAAATTAACGATTCGGATCGATTCAGTCCGATTTTGGCCCAGTCCAGTTCTGGCCCTGTTCGGTTCTGGCTCAAAGCAGAAGAAATTGTTGGAGAATGCTTCTGTCATCCACCACAATGACACTACGGACCGTTGGAACAAACTGGCTAAGGCCGTTGGAGGCAAGACCATGGAGGAAGTTTATAAGATGCTTGTTGAAGATGCGAGGAAGTAACTCACAACTTGTATTACAATTAATTCACAAACTTATATCATATATTTTTTGTTTTGGTTTTTTATTGTAAAAATAATTTAAATTTATAATTGTAAATAATTTATGTTTTCAAATATTAACACAATTTAAAATATTTTTCTGTCATAACACCACCATTCACAAACTCAAAAATATTTTCCGCAGGACACGATATTATAACAATATGTTATATCTCTTCATACGATATTACAATAAGTATCCCACAACTTGCATTAGAATTAATCCACAAATTTATACAATTATATATTTTTGTTTTGAAATTCTTTTTGTAAAAATAATTATAATATTTAATACAGTTAAACAGAATCGGTAGGATATTACAATAAGTTTAGGTTTAGTTTATTTAAAAAATTAAAACACTTGTTACCATTTTATAGTGTTGGTTTCATGAATAAGAGTTTACCTATAAGTAATTAAAACTATATTAGTCATATTTAAAAATAAAAAAAAATAGGGTGAGAGTGGTTATTTTATTAAAGGTGTGGGTGATTAAGTTTTATATAAAGTTTTGAGAGCAAAATAAAAATAATTAAAATTTTGAGATAATTACATACTTCACTCCACTAAGTGTATTTTATGCAATTAAACCATCATGATGTTGTATATTCATTTTTACTCCTCTATTTTCAAAAATAACTAAGTCATGCAACTACTTTCATGGGGTAATTGCGAATAAAAGTAAACAAATAAAGAGTATTTTAGAATTGTTTTATATCTTTTGTGTATACTTGAATTTTTTATTATAAAGGGTGTATATCTGTTAAAAACCCTAAAATTTTCTTGAACCTATTCGTGTCCTAAAATTTTCTTGAACCTATTCGTGTACGTACAAAGTACATCCGGAAAAAAAGCAGATTAAGCACACCAAAACGATTCTTGAAGAAAGAAGAGGAAATGACTCTTACCCTTCGTTTGTTTTGCGGAAATTGATTTCCTGTGGAAAATATTTTCCATGTTTTAAAATCTTATTTTCCAGAATCATATTTTATAGTATTTCATACTCAAATATTTGAAGATATAAAAAAATATAATTTTATATTTTAGATAAGAAAAATATTTTCTTTAAAAACATGTTAAAAATAATAATTATTTTTTATTGATTTTTAAATTATAATTTTGTTAACTTATTTTCCGTTGATAACAAACGTTGAAAAATAAGGAAAACATTTTCCTGAAAAATGACTTCTTCCAAACAAACAGAGCCTTATATTAACTGTTTATTCCATTGTATTGAATAAACAATTAAGTAAGTCGTGTTATTTACGTTTCATTGCATATATTAATGGTAATGGTAATAAGGGCAAGAAAGCAAAGATAACCTCACATGCCTTTCTTTATAGAAGGAAAAAAAATTATATTTGTTTCAGGATCCCTACAAAATGGCCGAGCCAAATTGGCATCTCTTTAATTGGGAAAAAAAATCTTACAGATTCTCTCACCTGAAGGAATTCTGAATTTCTTCCAGGGTTCTCCCCTTTGTCTCAGGAACCCAGATGCTCACAAATGCCACTGTGAATGCACTGACAATCATGTAAATGGTAAACGTACCTGTTGCAGGTGGAGAAATTTCAATTTAGATGACATGATATAAAATATTTTTTCTTCTCTGTCAGACTATTGAACACAAGTAGATAATGATGACTGACAGAGTCCTATATCGGATAAAAAGAAACAGAATGTACAATATATAAAGTGGGACTCTCCTTTTACTCTCGACCAAACTTTTAATGGGAGTGACCGACTCATAATAAGTGCTCGACCAACCATTAGTAAAGGGAGAGTAGGGCTGGTGTCGTATCAATGACATCATATAAATGATCGTTTTTGGCAATGAGATATATGCATGCATCAAGGAAGGGAGATGATATGTTGACAAACCTCCGGCACTCCAGGTCAAGAGCAAGTTTGCGGTCATCGTAATAACCCAGGAAAAGAACCAGTTGGCTAATGTAGCTATACTTCCAGCAAGGCCCTTAATATTTATTGGAAGAATCTGCAGTAAACATATTCATGAATCAGAAATCTAGTAATCAAGAATAAATTGTCAATACTAATCCCCGAAAAGAAGCTACAGATGAGAACTTGAATTCAAGAAAACAGCCAGTGTAATCCCATATAACTAAAGATGAAAGCCTTGCATGGAGCAAAATTAAATGAGGAAATTATCTAAAGTTTAGTTAATGCAAATTATGTTAATAAAAACAGATCATATTCATTTTAGCCACTATCCTGTATTTTCCACCGCAAAATGAACAAATTAACTAAGGACTACCAAAACTATGTGAAAAAAATTGCTCAACGGCAATAATCTGGTAATATCAATACCTCTGACATTATGAGCCATGGAATAGGTCCAAGTCCCAGAGAGAAGCCAGCAACCATTATCTGAAAGAAATAGTTGAGTTTAGCAGGCTATTGAAACTTAGCCACAAAGATGATGGCATAGAAGTAAACCGGCACATACCACAACTCCAACAACAGAAATGATGCCCAATATGCTGTGCAAAGTAGAGTTCGCAGATACGAATTCCTGGAAAAAAACAATCAATTAAGAGGAAAGGACATTATATTCCATGGTATGACAAGGGCAAAATTAAATAACACTACTTACTTTCAGATAAAATGATACTGCAACAAGTAGGAGACTAACAGTCATCACAGAAGTGGACACCTACAACAAAAAGAAAAAAAAGCCAAGAAAAAAATTCAATATCCTTTTTGCATCCCTAGCAAGTTGAAAAATTGTAACTGAATGATGGGGCGTTGATTTTACTCACAATAAGTAAAATTCTCCGTCCCGTTTTATCCACCAACCATGTTGCTACTCCAGTGGCGATGACCTAAAGTACATAAAAAAATTCAGTTGCAATAATTTTACAATCAAACATTACCAGATGTACAGAAAATCACATGACAAAGGGAAATAATTTGGTGAGAGGTCCACGCTGCACCTGAATGGCACCAACCCCAACTGTTGCCACATTACTGTTTGTAACCCCTGTCCAGAATTAAGAGATAAAATTCAGACCTCGTAGCTCAAACACTACAGTTATAACGATACCAAATACATCTTCAACTAAGACAAATTAAAATCAACATCTTTACAACCTATACAACGATACTTAGAAATTGAAATTATGGACAGTTAGTTGGCCCAATTCCCTGGCAAAACCGTGAAACAATGCAATTTTAGAAATTTTCTGGATTTTTTTTCTTTCTTCTCTTTCATCTTAAAGCTTCTAACCTAACAATAGGAATCGCTTTTGCTTACCAGCAGCTTCAAAAATATTACTGGAATAGAAAAGAACACCATTAATTCCGCTAAGCTGTTGCAGTGCAAGTAATCCAATTCCAACCTGCAGAATATTGATTGATCAAAATAAACTACAGTAGCACAAATTTAGTGGCAAAAGCAAAGGCCTGTGCATTTTTACGAAAAACAAAAAACATTGATAGTAATTATTACCATTAAAGGGAACCAATATCTTCTTCGCTTAAGTTCAGCAAAGCGGATAGTAGTTCGTCTGCTTGTTGATGCTACAGATCTCTGCACAATGCAAGTTAAAACAATGATTAGATAGGTTTGAAAGAAAAGTGCTGTCAGCTTGTAACATACATGTAAAGATAAAGTGAAGAAAAACAGAACATCATAGATAAGAGTAAGTAAATCAACCAAAGAAATACCTTTATTTCATTTACTTCAAGGGAAATATCAGTATCAAACCCACGAAGTACTTGCAAGGAAGCTTCAAAATCATCTGTCATACCCATTTTTGCCTTTTACAATTTCATCCAAGGTTAGTTTGAACAGAGAAACAAAGACGTTCATCAGTTAGTTCTAGGAATCAAATTGACCAAGATCATGATCAGACCCAACTTCACAGCCTTACCAGCCACCGTGGAGATTCCGGGATGAAAAACAGACCAGGTATTAAAATGGTGCATGGCAATATTCCTGCAAATAGAGATTGATAGCTCAATTACCTAACAATTTTAAGTTATCTATATTTTCATGAGTTAAAACAAATTTGGCCAAGTCACATGCGACTTCAAGTATTCTATTTAACTTACCAACAGAAGAAGTCCAGCAGTTAAGATATTACATTAAGCAAAAAAAATGAAGAACTATAAATTAAGCTCAGTCTGCATAAAAATCTATGAATGTCACCATGAATTAAACAAGGTTGAGCGTTTTCTTTTTTAAAGAAAAATCATTGTTATTCTTTCCAAATGTAGCAACATCAAAAGAAAGAAAGAAAGCAATCTCTTCTCTTCTAATTGTCAATATGAATACTCAAAATAACTTTTAGAGGATTACCTAAAACTGCAAGTATTCTCCATTGAACAAAAAGTCCAAGCAGATAAGCTAACATAATTCCAATAGTAAC
This sequence comes from Breynia disticha f. nivosa, assembly GCA_948193385.1. Lineage (NCBI taxonomy): Eukaryota > Viridiplantae > Streptophyta > Magnoliopsida > Malpighiales > Phyllanthaceae > Breynia > Breynia disticha. The sequence goes on along the minus strand of CANYCX010936699.1, from coordinate 1,972 downwards.
AGAGAGCTACAAAGCAAAATATTAAGAAACTCGTTAAACTAAGCACCACCAAAAACCATAATAAATATGCTCAACAAAAAGAATATCAATTATTCATGAAATGCAAAAACCAGTAAACACAGCAAACCTGATTGACTGAACCCAAGGAGCCTCGCAAGTTTTGAGGTGCAATCTCTGCAATATAGACTGGCACCTGCAGATAATAAATGAGTGGAAGGAAGAACCAACATTTTCAAATTAGAAAAGGGGTAATAAGTTCAATATTTACTGTGTAAGAGATAATTCCCACACCGAAGCCTTCCAACAACCGTCCCATGTAAAGAAAAGAAGAGTCCTACACATCCCATAATCTCAGTTTATTATGATTCCACAAATGTTATATTTTTACAAGAATAGTAACTAAAAGTCACCATTACTCACTTTGGCAAATGATATTGCAAGCCAACCAATTATGTTAGGAATTGCAGCTATCATTAGAGACTGCAATTAAAAGAAATAGATTCAGCTTTCAAAAAAAAAAAAAAGAAATAGATTCAAAGTTTAAAGTCCAAAACTAAAATTATCAGACAATTCTATGATTAAACACAAGTAATGGCAGCAAAATCATACCCCTTTCCGTCCAATGTATTCTGCAATTTGACCACTGGCAATTGCTCCAACCATAGCTCCCACATTTGATAATGAACCAAACAGCGAATACTACAACACAATCACACACCAATTAATAGCCAAATTTGGTGTCTTCATGCAACACAAGCTAAGTAGACACGAAAATTCTCACCAATTTTCTCATCCAAGACGAGAAAACTTATACTACACACATTTTTTCCCAAGTAACAATAAATTAAAAAAGTATAGACTTTTGAGAAATTCACAAACCTCGGAGACTGATAATTTAAGATCTTCAGTAATTGCAGTTTGCGTTGGAGAAGAGTAACCAGACTGAACCAAACATTGCAAAACAAAACTGTCAGTAACAAACATCACAATGAAAAAGCCAAATTCAAATATTGACGAATTAATTAATGAATGAATTACAGTGAATCCAAACTGGATAGGACCGAGAGCAACAATCAAAACGCAAGCAACAACAGAAATAGAACTGTCGCGAATGACTTGTGAAGAGCCCAACATGCTCGATTGTCTCGAACTCATTCGGTACCAACTTCCCGTGTGGAGAAACGGTTTCCGTACATCTCCTCTAGAATCTTCTTCGTCTCTAAAACTCATTTTTGCTCCTCTCGGATCTTTCCTCCCGTTTCCCCAGTTAGTTACAGATCGTATTATTGACTGGTGCTGCTGAACTCAGTGATGACGTGGATCTCAATCATGCCATTTCTGTTCTCACTCTATCGAGCACGTTTATTATCAGCCCTTAGGTTTTTTTCCCCCGCTGAAAGAAGGAATTCGCCAGCTGGATTTTGGACCGTACTGGAATTCAGTTTTCAGATTAGGAATTAGAGTGGAAATTACAGGCCGTAGTTCGATTGACTGACAGATGAAATAATGATTTTAAGATTGAACAGAAGGAGAAACAATATTGGAAGTCCTCTTATTCCATCTAACATTCCCAGCCCCTTGTCTTCGCAAAATGTGCTAATCTATAGAGCTTGCACTGTATCATTCCTACAATGCGCAGTACCAGAATTTTATAGCAAACAGTCCAAGTTACCAACAAACGCTTACGCATTTGCTACACAATTATCATATGAGAATGACATGAAATTAATTAAAATATTATCAATAATAATATTTAATTAAAAATAAAATATTACGATTAAATAAAAATGGTCAGAGTCGAATTATGACTTTCTTATCCACATTTCACAATACTTGTTCTTTTCTTGCCCTTATCCATAATTCATTAATTATAAAATTAATATCTCATCTTTATTCCACTATAAAATATAAAATTCCTTCTCACTCCAACCCTGTCTAGTAGAAATATATTCTTTTATTCATAATATATATA
>CANYCX010936624.1:0-19301 GCA_948193385.1 Breynia disticha f. nivosa | reverse complement strand
TGGCCGTTCCCTCCGCCCGTTTCCACTCCTGGAGATGGGTTTTAGGGGGAAACGGCCATGCAGGCCGTTCCTTGGCCGTTTCCGGCCAGTTTTCGGGCAATTTTTGACGTTTTTACATAATTTTAACTCGGTATTTTCGGGGCGTTACAGGTGGCTTGCGAGTGTTTTTGGATATAGATTAATGGTATGTTGGTGATGAGATAAAGTGTATATTGTTTGGAAAAGAATAGCTTAAAAGTGTGCTAAAATACTTGAATATTTTAAGTGTATAAATTGAGTGCATGATCATAGTGGGATAAGAGATAAATGCGCTAAGTGATGAATTCTGTAGGGTTGTGAACGTGCAGGTACGAACAGCCAGGGAACGACCATCTTGGCCGTTTCCCATGGCCGTTTCTTAAGGAAAATTTGTCTGCCAAGGCCAAACGGCTAGGTGAAACGGCCTGGAGGCCATTCCCCTTGGCCGTTTCCCACTGTCTAGTTGTAGAACAATGACTGATTGTGAGTTCTGATCCTGTATGGTTTGGCCTATTGATGTAAAAGCTTAATGTATGGTATGAAATAATCTAAAGGTGATAAAAATGATCCGACATGAATCATATGGATATGAGTACAAAATATTGTATGATTATGTACGTGATTCGTGTGGAACATTCTAATGTATGTCTAGCGTGTCCCATATGATGTGGTTATTGCTTGGGCCGAGTTGGCCGTGTATACTCTATGTGATTTGTATAATGTTGAATTATGTACGTTATCATGTGCACGATATGAATGTCCTTGTGGACTATGTTCTGAACTCCTTTTGAGTACACTTGTGAATGATGGTGTTGCCTGAGTTTTGGCCGATTTGAGCATGTCGATTTAAATTGTTGTATGGCTGATTGTGGGACATTGAACATTTGAGCGTGTCCCATATATTTTGAGAGAATTGAGATGTGAAATGCATGAAGTTGCATTCATTCACTGACATTGAACATTTGCATGAGCATTGTGTGTTCATGCCTTGAGAAAAGAAATGAGAGCCTCGTGGCCAATGCACAGAGTGCAAAAAAAAGGGCCTCGTGGCCAAAACACGAAAAATAAAATAAGGGCCTCGTGGCTAATGCGCAAAGTGTAAAAATAAGGGCCTTGTGGCCAAAGCACGAAATGAGAGTGAAGTCTCTCTTGATTTTAGACAGTAGAGATCGAGTGAAGTCTCTCTCTAAGTGTGTTGATTTGACACAACAGAGATCGAGTGAAGTCTCTCTCTGATTGTGTTTGAGGCTCCAGAGCATAGCATTTGTGTACGAAAATGCATTAGCATTTCATTCTCATTCACTTGCATACCTTGCATTGATTGAATTGATACTGAGATGTGAACTTATATGATTTGTGTATGGTTGAGCATGACTTGTATTGGATTGAATGGATCACTAGTATGAGTTTATGAATACATGTATGATGGCTTTGATATGAATTGACTTATGATCGAGAACATGTGCGTTGTTATAGTTATGTGAATTGTGATATATTTTGTATTATTATGAATTGTTATGAATTATGACCAGTGACTTATGATCGAATGACATAGACTCATGTGTGAGTTCTGAATGGTTTGCACTTTGAATAAGAAATGAATGTTATTGTATGAATGAATAGTCTTGTATGGTTGTTGGTTATTTGTATGCATTGTATGATCTATATGGATTGGTATGATGTGTGATGATTAAGACATGAACCTATTGTGATTGCAAATATTGGGAATATGATAATAAACTAAATGAATAGATGTATGTGTGTTAATCACATGTTAAATGGTTGTTGGATTCTATTGATGCTTATGATTATTCTGTGACATGGCTTTAGGGCTCCATTAGGGAGGATAGGCCAGGATGGCCGAAGACTCCCCTACACCCCAGTATGTAGCGACATTGAGGGACAATCTTACTGATTTTTTAATAAATACTCACCTGTGTTTTGCTGGATTCTATGTAGACTGACAAGTATCAGGGACGGGGCTACGTGATTGGCGAGGCTAGCGATGCGATACTGAAGGTCGGGCTCCCAGCTATTTTGGAATTTGTGAATTCTTGTGTATTTATCCATACATTAACATAGATGATTTTATTTGCTTAGCATTATTAATGTTTCCAGCTTCTGTATTATGAAAAATATTTGTGTATGATTTACTCTGATTTATATCTTATGACTTGTGTTTTAAAAAAAATAGTGCTAAAAATGGAATTTCTTCAAAAATGAATTTTGTAAAAATTGGCGTCGCATTATCGACCAGTTGAGGGGAGTGACTGTGTTTTTTAAAATTAACTTGAGGTCTAGGAATTGGCAGCTGAGGGTAGAGAAGAGTTCTATATCAAAGACAGTGTTTAGAACTTGATATGGTCATTTTGAGTTTATAGTGATGCCATTTGGATTGACTAACGTGCTAATAGCTTTTATGGCTTTTATAAATAAGTTGTTTTATCTGTACTTAGATTAGTCTATAGTGGTTTTCATTCATAATGTTCTGGCATATTTGAGAGATAGGAAGGAGTACAAAGGACATCTTAGAGAGTGTTGTTGATAGTGAAAGAGTTGTATGCTAAGTTCAGTAAATGTGAGTTTTGAATGGCAGAAGTGGTTTTGTTAGGCCACGTGATTTTGACAGAGGGTGCTAAGCCAGATCCTAGTAAAATCAAAATAATGTATAAGTGGGAAGCTCTTAAAAATATGACAGAGGTGTGGAGTTTCCTAGGTTTTGCAGGGTATTACAGAAGGTCTATCAGGGATTTCTTAAGATTGGCTAGACTGATGACTTCTTTATCTAAGAAGAATGCTCCATTTATTTAGAATGAGCAATGTTATAAGAGTTTTTTAGAAGTTGAAGAAGAGATTAGTAGAGGCTTCAGTTCTAATATTACCAACTCATGGAGGTGGATTTGTAGTATACACGGATGCATCTGGAGTAGGATTAGGTAATGGACGTTACCTATACCTCGCAAAAATTGAGATCACACGAGGTTAATAATCCTACTCACGACTTAGAGTTGGCCGCGATTATTCATGCTCTGAAGGTTTAGAGGCATTATTCTTATGGTAAGAGGTTTCAAATATTTACGAATCACAAAAGTCTCAAGTATATTATTACTCAAAGGGAGCTGAACTTGAGGCAGAGACGGTGGATTGAGCAGTTAAAAGATTACGATTGCGCTATTGATTATCATCTGAGAAGGCGAATGTGGTTGTTGTCGCTTTTACTAGAAAAGGGAGAGAGGATGAGGATTCTATGACTTATAGGAAAGAGTCTTTATTCGTATTACGAGAGTTCAGAGTATAGCTAGATTTGATTGAGGGATAAATATTAGCCAACATACGGTGAGACCTCGTATGAGATAACTGGTAGCCGAGCGGTAGAAAGAGGATGAGCACTTAATGAAAATTAAGAAGAAACTTGAGAAAGGAAAAGTGGATAGATCTCACAAGTTAGATGATGATCAAGTGTTGTACTACGGGGTACAGTTGTTCATTTTGGATATAGCCAAACTTAAAGAGAGTTTGATGATTGAGGCGCATTCTTCACCGTATCAGTACATCCTAATAGCACTAAAATGTATCGGGATATGCGAGATATGTTTTGACGGATGAATATAAAATGAGATATAGAAGATTTTGTGGCTAGATGTCTGCCTTAACAGTAGATCAAGGTAAAACGTCAAGCTCCTGCCATAAAGTTGAGACCATTAGAAATTCCTGAATGAAAGTGGGAAATGATCACAATGGTTTTTGTTGTGGGACTACCATGGGTGCTTATACGTCACACTATCATTTAGGTTATGGTGGATAGGTTGACGAAATGGGCACACTTCTTGGCTATCCAATAGGATGATACTTTAGACAAGCTTGCAAGCTTATATGTTGTTGAGATGGTGAGATTACATGGAGTTCATTTGTCGATTGTGTCTGATCGTGATCCACGATTTACATCGCAATTTTAGAGGAGTTTACATGATACAATAGGTACCAGGTTGTGGTTTAGTACTGCATTTCATCCTCAAATTGACAGACAATCTAAGAGAACTATTCAAAGAGTTAAGGATATGATGAGAGCGTGTATGCTGGAGTTTAGAGGTAAATGGGACGATCACTTGCCATTGATCGAGTTTGTGTACAACAACAGTATTCATTAGAGTATTGGTATGACACCATATAAAGCCAGGCATGCTAGAGTCCAGCATATTGGGATGTTGAGGGTCTGTGATAGATTGAGGGACCAGAGTTAGTTTAGCAAACCCTCGAGAAGATAAATGTAGTGAAGAGGTGCATACAAGAAACCCAGGACAAACAGAAGAGCTACTTTGATTGGTATCATCGAGAGATAGTATATGAGGTTAGAGATAGAGTTTTTCTTAGGGTTTTTCCCTGGAGAGGCATGATCAGATTTGGGTAGAGAGGAAAGTTGAGTCTGAGATATGCAGGACCATATTAGATTATCGAGAGAGTGGGACCATTTGCCTACCGACTTCAGTTATCAGAGGAGTTGTCCCGACTTTACAATGTATTTCACATATCTATGTTGAAGAGGTATTGGTCTGACCCTAGTCATGTGCTTAGGGCACCAAAGTTAGAGGTTTTAGAGGATCTATCTTACAAGGAGGAGCCAGTGGAGATTTTAGATCAACAGGTTAGACAGTTGAGGAACAGGGAGATTTTAATGGTAAAGGTGAAGTGGAGTTTTCACTCGCCTAACAAAGCTGCCTGGGAGGTGGAGAGTGATATGCAAGACTAGTATCCGTATTTGTTTTCAGAGGCTTATCGAGAGTGGGGTGTGTCTCGAATCTTATTTATTGTTAAGTTGAGTACTTAAGTAGAATACTTAAGTTAAGTTTATAATTATTAGCGAATCTAACTTATTCAAATTTCAGGGAAAAAATTTTCTAAGAGGGAGAGTTATAACGCCCTAAAAAATGTTAGGATTAATCTATATGAAAAATAGGATTAAAATATAAATGAATTGGAATGACACTATGCAAATTGCAAAAAATTGTAGAAAACAACAGATGAGCATGGGCATGGCACGGTCGTGATAGAGGGCGTGCTCATCTCTGCTGCAAATTGTGCACGAGCAGAATAGAACTCGTTCTAAAAAGGCAGAGCATGTCCTTAAGCAAGACCCGTTCTAAGGGGCGTGTTGTCTAGACAATTAAAATAGAACACCGCTTGAAAATATTTCAATTACGAGTAGAATAAACAAGAACATAGGAGAAACAGTTAGAAAACCATAGAATTTTCTGTGAGTGAGTGAAAGCCAGGAGAAAATAGGATTTATTTGCAAAATTAGAGCGATTAACACATTAAGGTAAGAATTTTACACTTGGTTGTAAGGAAGGTTATGAACTGTGGGATGGAGTATTTTGGAAATGAAGGTGAATTAGTGTTGAAATGGTGTTATTTGGCTAAGTAAGAGTTAGTGAAATCATGTGAATGATTTATGATGCTTTAATCGAAAAAAAAGTGGAAATATGACATTTGATTGATTTGATTTAAGAGAGGACCTAGAAAGTTTGAGTAGTTGAAGGCTGGATATAGAATTTATATGTATAGATTAGGTTAATTACGACCTTCTATGGTATTTGTTTTATAGGAGGTGATTTTTGCGAACTTCGAATCGGAGTTGAGCCACGAGCCTGACTTTGCATTTTTTTAGAGGTAAGTTTTGTTCACACTTACCATTATATGTCTTGCATCTGTATGGTTAACCATACATGATAAATATAAAATTATGTTTTAAAATGATAGCTTAAAATGTGCCTAAAAAGGACTTGGTTGTTCTTGTGTGAGTTAGTAAGCTTGTGTGTTATTGTAATGATGATATAAGGTATTTATGTAAGCTTAATTGTAATGTTATATGGTCTGTTTGGAATGATCATATGTATCGTATTATGATCTTATGTGAATATAATTTGAATGCAAGAATAAGCTTTGGCTTATTGATGTGGCTTATTGATGAGATAAGAATGCACGTAAGGTATTTGTGGATTCTTGCTTAATCTATGATGAGTTTATGTATATGGTATGGAAGAAAGTATGATAATATGTTTATGCTTTCAAATGAAGAAATATCATATGCTCTTATGATATTGTGGCTTATGCCTTGGATGATAATTTATGCCATATTTTTATGAACTATGAGTTATGAAAATAATGAATATGCATTTGATTTGAGATTTGATAGTCATAATGAATTGCATATAATTCATGTGTTGCATGATCATTGGTATGTAACATGTGTCTGAGATTGATTGCAAGCGAGAGCTTGATGCTAGGTTTGGCCCGAGGTACTTTCCAAGTGAGAGTTTGATACCAGCAGGGCCAAGGATATTCTAGGAGAGAGCTCGATTCCAGACTGGGTCCAAAAAAATTATTCATAAAGAAAATGAAATCCCAGGGCATATTGCATATGACTCGCATTGAATTGCATTAGCATTTTATAAAACATTCATATTTAGTTAAGAGTATATTTGTAGAATGTTATGGAATGGTATGGATGCTTAAATGCTAAGTCTATGATTATTGACTGCTGCAATTGTTATTGGTATGGACATTGAAATGTATTGAGTGAGTGGAAATGTATTGAGTGAGTGTAAATTGTATGTTTATAAGGCATGTGTAGTATGGTTATCTTTGCAAGAATTTTTTGTTGATGATGTGCTAAAATGCAATGGTATTGCGGTGTCTTATAGTAGTTATGGCATCAGGAATGTAATGGTAACTAATAACCTTTGTAAAGTTGATTGCTGCTTTGTTTGCCTTAAAAATTGAATGTGAAATGTGAAAATCCGTAGATTGGCATGCCCACCTTGCCAACCAGTATGACCTCGTGCCTGGATCAATTTTTAACCCACAAGCTCGTGCCAGAAACTGTTGTTCAAGGATGATAAGCATGACCCTCGTGGTCATGTGGCACGACCGTGTAACTTACGAAACTTCCTATATAGATTATAATTTATATAAGACATAATACAAAATGAGAACTTATGCCTTAACTACTTTGGTAATTGTGTTGAAATAGCTGCAAGACTCAGAGATTCACGATGGATAGCTAGCAGTACGATACGAGCATAGAGGTCTCGACTCTTTGCATTTTTAAATTTTCGTATTTTGTACTTTGTACATATTATCTATCGATAGTTGTTTTACATGCATTTTGGTTTTTAAACTTATGCTACAACTTCTGCATGTTTACTTTGTTTTGTATATAACTTGGGCAAAAGTTTTAAATGAATGCATGTGTTTTCTAATCTCCCATATTTTTGACTTAAAAATATCAATTTAAAAAAAATGATTGCCAAAATTCTAAATTATTCAAAAAAGAGATTTACAAAATTGGGTGTGATAGATACCTTCAGCAATAATCTTTCTTTATCTATTAATGATCCACCATATGTCATAACACTTAACCAAAAAGTTAATATGTGCTCACTAGTTACTAGTGCAGCTTATTTGTACAACTTATAAAATCAAATACCATGAAATATGCTTCACAATAATATCCAAATAAGATGGGTACATCTAGAAATCCATTTGACTGCTACTAGGTCTCATAGAAGTAAAGTTAAGATCAATTTCAATTCAACCTTTTCCATCCCATGGTTGATTTACATATTATACTTAATAGTACTATGATATATTCTCAACTAATGAACCCATGTTTAATTTACATCACACAAAAGCTTCAGCCTTCAGTGTACTCAACAACATCCCTTAGTCCACAGTTAACCTTTTAGAGGACCACACCTCTGGTTTTATTACATAACTTAAATACTAATCTCTTTATAGTATTTGCATTTATAAATTCTAATTTATAAATTTACTTGACCCAAAGTGAGGTATTCAAAGATATGATTTCTAAGTAGTTTTTGGTTATTGAATGTCCAATAACTACCTAATCTTGGCATTCCATTCACAAAGATAGAACCCAAGTAACACGCCCATGTGAGTAGGCTACTTTTGTCAACATGCTTGAGAAGATTACAATAATCTCCTTCGTATTGCTAAAACAATACATTTTGAATAAAACAACAACTAACCATTTAATAAATACTTCATTCTTACCAAAACATATGGACATAAACATTCAAAATATTACATTATAGCTACAATTCGCACAATCTCATAGCACATACATGTTGTCCATAAATCTCAGGTGCTATTGGTTTAGTCAATGAATCGACTATCATGTCCATCGAAGGAACATGAATTAAACTTATTCCTCCGTGTACAACTTCATCTTTCACAAAATGATACTTGATATCGATGTTCTCACTCTTTCCATGATACTTTGGATTCTTGGAATAAACTATCAACGCAGTACTATAAAAAAAGATCATGACTGCTTTATCGATTGGTACTATATCTAAATAATATAGGAAGCGTTTCAACAAAACAGGTTCTTGTGCTGCCACACATGAGGCCACATACACAACTTCCATCGTCGATAAAGCAACAAATGTTTATTTCTTGCTACACCAAAAAACCTCTTTGCTGCCAAGTGTAAATACATAACCAGAAATAGACTTTCTATTGTCTTTATCTTTTCCATGATTTGCATTTGTGCAACATGTAATTGCAAGTCCATTTCTTGGTAACATAATGCATAACTCGAGGTTCCTATTAAATACCTTAGGATCCTTTTAACTATTTCCCAATGTCTAAGACTTGGATTAGATTGATATTTACTCACTAATCCAATCGTAAATGCAATAACAGGTCTTATGCACAACATAGCATACATAATAGTACCTATGACACTCTTATAAGGAACTTTCCTCATTTTCTTTAATTCCCATAAACTCTTTGATTCCATAGTAGCACTAACATAATCACCTTGTGCAATTGGGGTTGAAATAAGCTTATTATTACTCATATGGAATCTTTCAAGAATCTTGCTTATGTACGTCTCTTACGAGAGTCAAAAATTTCTTGGACTGATCTCCTGTGATCTTAATCCCAAGAATATAATAAGCTTCACATAAATTTTTCATTTTAAAAACAAAAAGTGAACCAAGTCTTAACTTCATTTAGAAATGAAATTTCATTACAGGTAACAATATATCATCTACGTAAAATGTTAAAATGGCAAATTTGTTTCCATGTCCACGTTTAATGTAGACACATGTATCCTCATCAATGATCCTGAATTGAAAAAGATAATTGCCTAATGGAACTTAAAGTACAACTGTCTCGAAGACCGCTTAGTCCATAAATTGATTTCATCAATTTACAAATCTTAGGTTCACTCCCTTGAACATTGAAACCCTCTGGTTCAACCATATAGATTTTTTCCTTTAAGTCACTGTTGAGGAATGCAGTCTTTACATCTATTTGATGTAATTCTAAATTCAAGCCAACCACTAAAGCTTGAATCATTCTAACAGATGTAAAACAAACAATAGGAGAAATTTTTTTGGCATAATCAATTCCCTTTTGTTGTGTGAACATTTTTGCTACCAAATGACTCTTAGTCTAAATTTGTTTACCCTAAATATTACATTTTATAGTATGGACCTACTTATTTCCAATAGGCTTTCTACCTTTAGAAAGATCCATATGTTTCCAAACTTGATTCTTCCTCATAGAATTCATCTCACTTTTCATTGCCTTAACTCATTCATCTTTACTTAGAGAATTCATAACATCATCAAATGTGGGATGTCTTGAAATTTTGATCATAAAAATATACACAAAACATGTAAAAATGACAAAGGAGAGAGTAGTTAAGATAAAGTGGATTTGAAGGGATAGAAATGTGGAAGAAGCTGAAGAAAGACACATTTTGAATAGGAATAACATAGGTTGGGCTCAGATTAATTACGTTATTCTTGTCACTATAGCCCAGAATAACGTACGTTAAATTTAGATAATGTACGTTACCTGACTAAGTTAACAAACATTAGTGGTGTTTAACATATGTTATGAAGGCCCTAAAACACATTAGTAGAATTAGAAAAATCATATTTTAACAGAAAACCCCTAAACCAATACACACAAACTTCTTCTCTCAAACTAAATTACTTTCTCTCAACTCCCCACACACTCTCTACACATATTACCTGAAATTCTAACATTTTTGCATAAAACCCTTCTCTACCCATCATATCAAAGAGCATCTAAGGTTGAGAAGACACTCACCTAAGGTAAACTTCTTAAAATTTTGTAAAGTATTTAAGAAAATAAGAAGAAGAAATGATACATTAGTGTGGGATGATGCTACTCTTACATGTAGGTGAATGAAAATATGTAAGATGGTGTTTAGGAAAGTGGCTTTGTGGATGCAGAAGGGAAAGGTTAAGGTTTGCTTAAGGAATGAAAGATAAGGAGGAAGGAGGAAGGAGGAAGGGATAGTGTAAGGAAAGTTGGAGAGGAAATATAGGAACTTTGAGGAGACAAAATTATAAAAGTTTTAGAAAATTTACAGATTATGCAAAAGGGGTATGAATCTATAAGGAGTGAGCTTTAATTATGTTGGAAAAATAAGAAAAAACACCTTTGGTTATGTTTACTATTGATGTATGGAATTTTTATTTAATGTTTTAGAACCCAAGATGAGGAATTGGAGTGTGTGTGCTAGAGACAAGCACCAAACACGGACCTTAAGGCAAGTGTATACATCCACACTTACCTAACTATCTTTTCCCTCTTGTATGGTTAAAGATATTAGAGATAAATTTACATGTGTGTGGTGAGAATTTTATGCTATGAAAGTGTAGTTGTCAGGTTATATGTGATTAAAAGATATTTTACATATATTGGTGAGGCATGTCATGATTCTTTATATGTCTTTATAAATAAAGAGAATTGGAATACCTGAAGGGTCATGTGAGTCCATATGAATGACGTGTGGTGATAATGGATTGAGATATTTGGGTTAAAGGTGATGTTTGAAGTTCCAATGTAAGTTGTTATTAAGATGGTGTTATCTAAGATGTCAATGTTTGAGTTCTTAACAAAATGTGTATTTTGGTGTAGTGGATCTTATGTGGGTGTTCGAGGTCATGTGTAATTCGATAGTACTAAAATATGAATAAATTATATTGATTAAACTTAGCATTGATACATGAATTATATGATTGAGAACACACACATAGACATATATATATATATATATATATATATATATATAACATATGAAAGACATCGTGATAAAGTGAGTGATAGAGGCGAGTGTGTACCCAACACTTACTTACCTTTTGTTGCCTATGCATGGTTAAATATAGGTGGTCAAGATCATGTGATATGTTGTGTATGAGATTGAGATATATGTTGTTTGTTACATGATAAGGTTTATGGTGTGACTTGATAATATGGTTGATGTGAGTGTTTGGTTGTTATGAAATGTATTTCGTATGGTAATCATACAAGGTTATAAGGTTGAATAAATGATTAATTATGATGGAAAGATGATTTGAGAAAATGTGGTTGATTCGTGTTATGTATTATGAGTTACATTTGTGATTTGAATAAATTACTTGGGTTATAATTGTTACTATGCTAGTGAATGTCGAGATAATCGAATTGTGATAAAATAAACGAATTGAGATATGAGTCGAGCTTTATGGCGGATATGTGATCTACGTTTAATTATATGAAATTATGATACGATTTGAGATTTGTTCAATAATTTGTGACTTATGTGGCTTTGCATGAATTGAGAAATGCATTTGATGGTTGTGGATGAAGGTGAGAACATACTTGTGGATTATGCAACTTGATGACTTTTTTTAGAATGGGTTCATTGTCATTTACCAATTCATTTGCATTGTGTGAAATGCAACGGTGTGAGTTGTATGTGTATGATACTTGAGTGTGATAACGTATTGGAAATGATTAAGTGATTATGGGTTCGGTGGGTAGTGTGGATAAAATTTATATGCTATGATATGAATGAAAGTGCTTTGACACATGTAATTATTCTATATTATTGCTAAAATTAGATGGTAATGTTATGTGCAAGAATTTAATGGTAATGGTGTCTAAATGCACTTTGTGAATGATGTGTATGATAACGAAATGAGCTTAAATGAATGTAGTCTAATTACAATGTGCACAAAATGATCAATGTGATTAATAAAATCTTGAACATATTGATGATTGAGTTTTCCTGTGGTTGGAAATGATTATTTGAGATTGATGACTAGAATGTCAATGGTAGATGTATATCTCAATACTTTGACACTTATCTATCTAAGTAGTGTTTGTACATGGCTAACTATATATGGCTCAATTCTGTATGCGTGTGCGTATGTGTTGTATGCTAAGTGTCATTAATTTTTGTTGTGTTATGTGTGAATGATGCAAATGATAGCTAAATATGTTTTATTGAATGTTGTCAATATGATATGGGTGAGATGAACAAGGTAATTTTATGAAAGTTTGTGCATTGTTCACTTGAGCTTTACCAATGATTTGAAGTAGGTGTGGATCTTGGTGATTATAATGTCAATTACGAGAGGTATAGATGAGTATGAATGTGTTGATGGTTTGAAATATTCCATGCCTATTGCTTCATGTATGTGATTAGTTGTTTGGATTTGATGCATTCATGGGCATATCATCATAACATTTTGCATTAGAGGATCATGCAGTTCATAGACACGTAGAAGAGCATGTGGCTAATAGGCACATAGAAGAGCATGTGGCTCATAAGTATTGTGGAGCATGGGACTTAGTTGATAACAATGAAAGGAGCATGAGGCTCAATTTTATGGGAGCATGCATCTCAAAATAAATTATTCGAGAAAAGGAGTATGCAACTCAATTTTATAGGAGCATAAGGCTCAATTTGATTTTATGAGCAAGCATCTCATATGACAGATGAAAGATCTAAGAAAGATTTATTGCATTGGCATGCATCATGACATACATCATGCTAAGAATGAAGAGTTAATTTAATCATGATGTGAAAAGTAAGTGGACTGTGATTATTCACCTGATTTATATAAGAAATTGAATTATGATAATTCAACATTACTGAGAAAGAGACATTAAGGAACCGTGATGGTTTCAAATTGAAAAAATGAACTGATATGGTGTTGTGATAAATGGAAAGAACTATTGGTACACATTAAACTCTTATGTATGATTTAGTTGTGCTGATGAATGCATGTGAATATTAGCTTAATTCATTGAGTATGATACTGTGTTAAAGTTGTTGTTTGTCATAAAAAATGAGTACAAAGGTTTAGAATGTTATGGGTTGTGTGTGGAATTTTTCTCTAAGTAGAACTCTGATGGTCGATAACATATGTTATTTGGTAGAGTAACATACGTTAAATGGTCTTAAAGCAATTTATACAATCAGTAACGTGTGTTAGCTGTTTTGATACGTATTTTTGAGAATGATAATTTGCACTAGAGTACGTTGGCTCTTGAATAACGTATGTTAATATGGGTTTCCTTTGATTAATGTACATTACTCTGTATTTATGCGTACGTTATCTTTCCGGTTGATACCTTCCATAATGTATTTAATAAGGATAGTGAAAGATCATAACTAAATCAATATGTGATAATTAATGAATGAGTACATTAGGCTTAACATAGTCAGGTAAGTGTATTGATGTATGCACTTACCGAGTCTTTGAACTCACCAGTTGTATTTACAGTTTTTCTTGTGAGTTTAACAGATTGGCGAGAAATTTCACATAGGGGGTCACGGTGCCAAGAGGGAAACTTTATAACAAGACTTAGCAACTTCAAAAATTTGTGCATGATTATAAATGTTTTACATGAACTGTCTCTGCATTTAACCACATGTTACTTTAAATATTGCGATTGTCACATACTAGGAGGATATGGTTATTTGGTAACTGTTTTCTTTAAAATGCAAAAAAAAAATTTATACAGGTTTTAGTTAAATATAAATAAATAGGATATAAATTTTAGGTGTCAAACAACGTAGCTGGTATATCATCAATTTGAGCCAAACAGAAAAGTCATGACAAATATTGGTTTCACTATTCATTGCACAGCGACGCGGTGGAACCTTCTTCCTTTCTGATCTTCTTAGTATATCAGCTTCTTGATAAAGATATTTTTGTTATTCATTAAGATTTGAAATTTGACAAAATTCAATATCTATATTCTCATGATTCCCACTAGGATCAACATCCATGTTGTCACTCGAATCGCTCCCACTAGGATCACCATCCATATTCTTGCTTAAATTTTGAATTTCACTCCCACTCAAATCAAGTCCTAGATCACTATAACCCATACCTCATTAAGGATTCATACAGTTACCTTCATTTCTCCCACTCGAATTAAGAGATTTAGGCATTTTTAATTCATTGTCTAGAATAAAGTGAAATTGGATCCCACTTCACCAAATTTTGAAAATTTTGTCTCAATGAATGTAATATTGCGTGACTTAAATTCACTTATTTTGCTATTTTCATCCGTCCCTATAAGAATATATCCTTTAGAGACTTCAGGATACCGAATAAAGTTACACTTTCTTCCCCTTGGCCGTATTGTAAAATGCATTCATGATCATGACATCACGTGCTTGTTGCATTATAGGTGTCAATGGACATAGAAGTTGTATTATAGGTGTTAAAGGACACATAGGGGACGTAGAGGTGTCAATGGGACAGAGGCATATAGAGGTGTCATTAGACACATAAGAATGGGCATCAATGGACATAAGTTCATATAACAAATGAAACGACTGAATAAATGAATGATTTATTATTGGGTGTCAATGGATGAAAAACTTACTTAACGTATGATATTTTTTTAGCACTATTGGGTATAAAAAAGAGAGAAAAGAGATTTGAGAAAAATAAAGGAGAGACATGCACCACGATGCAATATTTGGCAAATGCACGAGTAGTTAACGCACGAAATATATAAAAGTCATGAGACATGTAGATTTCAATCATTGAGCATGAAATAAATGCACATGTGACACCAAAGGATGTGAATGTCACGATGGATGTTTGGTTATATGTTTTTGATTATGTGTTGAATTATTCGTATTATGAGTTTACCATTTAGATTTGAAATGATTGGTGTTGATGGGTGTCAAATTGTTCACAACTACAGTGTGTTGTAATTATTTTGAACATGAGATTAAATTAAGAAATGAACATGAAAAATACGAACAATATGCGACATATTGAATTATGATTGCTATGCATGGAAAGACTGGATATGTGACATTCAAATATGTTAATTTTGGATTATGCTTTATGTATATTGCATTATGTCGGTATGGTTTAGGTGATCGTATGTGCAAAACAATTCTATGGAATTCCTTGTTAAGAATGTTGTTAGGCCCAAGGTTGTGTGTATATGATTTACATATTCGGTTGTATTGTGCGTGTTGCTAGAAATCGATTAATGCGGTAATATGAACTTAAGACATGTTTTGTAAATGGTGAAGTTTTGTGTATGCTTGTGTTAACTTGGAGAAATGGTTGAAACTATAGCAGGAATGTCATAGGCTTGTGGGATGAGACTACGTGTGGTAGCCATGACAATGTATAGTCTCTCAACGACCACGCGTCTATATGTACCGACACATGACTACATGTGGTGGCCATGACACCATGTAGTCGTGGTCTACAACGTGTAGTCTTCAAAAACTCAAATTTTTAAGTGGTTCTTAGTGTATGAATTTGTGTGAGGTTGATTGTGAACTTGTGCTAATATTAATAGTAGTTTGATCAATAAAAGGAATAGAGCTAGGATTAAACAGGTGGAATAATTGACCATAAATTGAGTGGTTTAATCTTCACTTGTATGTGCCATTTGAATTTAATTCAGTGTGGTGAAGCGAGGTTAAGGATTAGCAATCTTGTTGATTTATGGTTGAGTGTAAAATATTGAATATATATTAGCTTATTTAATGAAGAAAAATTCGATTATCGGGTCTTATCTTCATGGCACGACTCGTGTAAATAATTAATGTGTAAGGAAAAAGATGTTATTTTATATTTGATAGTAATGATAAGGTCGAATTATGAGGAAGGATAAGATAGTAATTAATAACGTGAACAATATGTAATGTAATCAAAGTCGTAACATACTGAAGCCTAAATAAATGAGTACATATACACTACATAACTAGGTAAGTGTAGTAGTAGGTGTACTTACAGAGTCCTAAACTTATCAGATAGAATTATTTGTTTTGTGTATTATAGGGTAGTGAGAAGATAATGAGATTTGAGTTGAATGTCATCGGTGCTATCTTTAAAAGGTTAATGTTAGTTTTTGGAAAGGAAAAACATATAAACATCCTAAAGTTTGAACACTTTCATTACTATGTATATACATAGGTAAAAGAGATTTCATGGGTGGTAAAGTTTTTTTTAATCACTAGCTTCCGCTTCACTCATATTTCTTACTCATATGTAAGTCTTTAAATTCTGATACCAAGTTCGCTTTATGGGGTAGTGCTTGAGAACAAATTTTTATTTAGCTTTATTATAACAAATTTGCGTAAAAGAATTTTTGGGATTTTCTTATTACCATTAAAAAATCGTAAAGTGAATTTGGAGCCACTCCTTCTTCATGAATATTGGGTGAGGATGAGGTTCTTGAGGTTCATGAACTGGAAGCACTGGGTTATTAAGTTGATCCTTATTTGGAATCTTTTGTTTTTCATTTGCATGTCCACCTAGGTCAAGTATTGGCAAAGTAAACAACGAGTTTGTGAAGGGACTCTTTTCTTTTATCATTTTCATATGGCTATTCAACATCTTTTTTATCTCCTCATGCTCCTTTGTCAAGAGCTCATAATCTTCTAAAAGGAACGGTGGGTGCATTGGATCCTGAGGCTCCTACTCTATGCAGTATGAATTGTGCCCTTGAAGGGTTGTTGGGACTAGTTATGTCAAAGAGATCATCAATCCCATTGTGGCCAGCAACTTAAGATCTCGTTGTCACTCCCATGGTAGTTGATAGATGTGAATGAAAATTTTATCTCTTGAAAGTGGTGGGGTTCATGCTTTGAAGGAACGTTCTCTTGAGAGTTACTTAAAAAATTTAAAGCAACAAAGAAAATCATAAGGAATTTCTCTGAAAGTTTCTTGAAGGCAAACTCAACAACGTGAAAGAGTGGAAGAAAAAACACAAAAAAGTTGTCTGAACACAACTTTTTGCTCATTTTCCATAGATGGCACCAATTGTTGTTTCATTGAATCTGCAACCACAATAAGTGTTGATGAGTTTTTTCATGAGTTGGATCACATGTGCTCCAAATCCAGCAAAATGAGACAAAGGTGAATTTGGTTAGACCTCTAGGGACTCTCTGATGCTCAAGTCAGTATGAATTCTAACACAGTTTTTTGTAGAGTAAGAGACCATGTGTCTAGTACGCTGGGGGCATATAAAGGACCACAAGTTAAACCAAAAATGGAAACAGCATCAAAATGGACAACACAAGCCATGAAAAGTGTCATAGAGGACGTGTTGGAAATCATATAAGAATCAAAGATTTAACACTGGGGCATGGTGAGTTACATGGTAGACGTGGAATGGACCACTACCCATGTAAACTCATAACACGGCTGTGCCCGTCTGCATAAGTGACAAAACATAAAAGCATAAAAGATAAATTTGCCTTTTCACTATAAAAATAATCTAAACCTCCTTAAGCCTTAAGAAAACCTCTCAAAGCTTTATAAATCCCTTAAGCACAATCCTTAAACACAAACCATCAATTATAGGAGAAATTGGTTGGAAAATTTAAGAGAAAAAGAAAGCTTGAACATGGTAATCAACAAATAACTGAACTTTTTTGTTTTCAATATTGAGCTTCATGAATTTTTATAAATAGTTATAATTGAAACAATATGTTGGAAAAAAATTTCCAGAAATTATCATATGTGTATGAATTTATGCAATTGGAAGTAGACAAAGATTAGTTCAAGGTTTTAAATGAAAAATCGTATAAAGTGTATGGATAGGATTGTAGAGAAATTGTGAAACCTAGAAAGAATGGTTTGGTTCTCTCTTTGTGGATAATCAATTGACACAAAATTGATATGGACGGAAACTTTAGGATGTTATGTAACATTCTGGATATTTTTTGTCGTAAAATGACGATAAATATGTGTTTTAATGTTAATATATCAAGGTATATCAAAGGTTGATCGAAGGTTGACGCGAAACGATCGACAAAAATCGGAAAATCTATAATTTTGGGAGAACGCTCCGCGGGCAGCAGAGTACGTGGTGTCGTTGCCACACCGCGTACTGCACCACCCCGTGGTCTATGCTGAATTCTGGAAAAAAAATATAAGTTTCTACGATTAAGCGGTTAATCTCATTTCTACACTTCCAAACCAAATTTCTTGCAAAGAAACATTGCAGGGCAGCAGTGAAGAAGAAGGAATTGAGCAAGGAAGGTGATTTTAGGTTGATTTCTTTCAAGAATCTAAGCTTTAGGTAAGATGGAAGTTGATTTGGATGGTTTATTATTGGTTGATATTAAGTTGATGGATTGATTTTTGCTGAGTATATGATTAGTTTAGGTTGAATTCTTTGCTGGAATTATTGCCTATAAATGTTGAGATTGATGGTTTATATGTAAGGAAAGCTTAGGATGAATTTGTGTGTGATAAATTGATGGAAGGAGGGCATAAACCAAAGGTTTATCTTAAGTTGACAATTGGTTTACATTAAACTGAAATTGTGTTAAATGCCAAAGTATTGAATAGAAAAGTTACTGGAATTATTGAAATTTAAGTGTAGGAAGTTGTTCTGAATAATTGAAGGTGAAATTAAGAAAGATGGACCTTTAAAGGAATTGTTGGAAAAGTTGACGTATAGTTAACTTAAGGTTGAAAATGAGATGTTTTAATGATTCTAAAATTGGAATCAAAACTTGAATTGGTTAATAATGAATTGTATATGGCTGCTTTCGTACAGGAGGATCTATACGACGACTGGGAGGCTGTTGAGCCAGTGTTGGTTATTATTTTGCTTGTTTTCGGGGTAAGTGTTCTTACGCTTACTAATTTGGATCGTAATCTATTCGGAATTACATGATTAGGCAAAATAAAGATAGGTGCCTATAATGAAATGTTGATTTGTTAGACGACTCATAATGAACCTGAGATGTTTGTATTGATATGTTTCGATTGATAGATGATTATACCTGTGTGGTATGTTTTGATCGAGGTTGATGTGTTATCTTTATTTACCTTTGTGGTATTGTCTATTTTGCTCTGTGTGAGATGAGATAAATGTTTTGCTGTGTGCTCTGCTGTGTGCTATGTTATTTGCTGAGCTGTGTGCGGAGTGAATGTCATTCAATG